>PVJS01002446.1:0-84530 GCA_004027185.1 Glis glis | reverse complement strand
TAAAAGCTGGGCATGGTGGCACATGCTTGTAATCCCAGTACTTGGGAGGCTGAGACAGGAGGATCGCAGGTTCGCACCCAGCCTCAGCTACTTAGTGAGACCCTCTTTGCAAATAAAGAATATTCAAAAAATAGGGCTGGGGGTGTAGCTCGAAGGTAGAATGCCCCTGGGTTCAATCCAGTTCAAACCAGTTCCACAAAAGAGGGGGGGTGCTGGGACATAGCTCAGAGATAGAATGGCCCTGAGTTCAATCCTCAGCACCACAAAAATAAATAAATAAATAAATAAATAAATAAATAAATAAGCAATGATTTTGATACCTGTTTCATGGTTGGAAGAGACAGAACCCTGGCTGTGAAACATGATATATGATACTGAACCCCTGTCCCTCTTCCTCCCACCTGCATTCCCAACCCCAATTGTTCCTCAGACTTTGTGTGTGTGTGTGTGTGTGTGTGTGTGTGTGTGTGTGTGTGTTGCTGGGGATTGAACTCAGGGCCTTCAAACTATAGATAAGTGCTTTACCACTGAGCTACATCCCCAGCCCACAACTGTTTCTTAAATAATTCCCACTTTTAATGAAGAAAATGTGATATATACACACCACAGAGTTTTACTCAGTCATAAAGAACAAAATTTGCAGGAAAATGGATGGAACTAGAGAACATCATGCTAAGTGAAAATCAGCCAGTCTCAGAATGTCAAGGGCTGTATGTTTTCTCTCAAATGTGGAAGCTAGAGAGAAAATAGGAAAGAAAAGGAACTTCATGATAATAAGTAGACAGACCAATAAAATAGTGGAAAGGGTTGGGGGAGGAGAAAGAGGGGAAGGGGAAAAGGAGGCTTGGGAAAGGAAACAGACCAAATAATAATATGTCCACATAAGAAGACATCACTACCAACCTTACCAGTGTGTATGGGAAGCGAGGAGGGAGAGCGAGGAGGGGGAGCGGGACGGAGAACCGCGCCAAGAGATGGTGTGTGCATACATGAACGTGAACTTTGAATCTCATCTCACCACAATGTATAATCATATTGTACCCATAAAATGAGAGACAGACAGACAGAGAGACAGTGAGGTTGAGTTTCGGAAGACCAAAGAGTTACCCTAAAGGACTGGTTGGGAAGGTCTTTCAGAAGAAACACCTCAAGAAAGCTGCCGCTGAGGACAAGACACTTGGTACAGAAAATTACAGGTTTTCATGGATGAACTTAGGGGCACCAAGGGCACCTTCTGCAAAGTTCAAGACCTGTCACGAAAGGCCTTCGCTAGGTCAGAACTGAAGGCACTGCCCCACTTTGGTCTTCTTGACAAGAGGAAAAATAAACAAGCCACGAAGGGCAGAGTAGAGGACAGAGAAGGGACATGAAGGGTGAACATCAGGAATACTTCAGAGCCAGGCATGATGGCGCACACTTGTAATTCTAGTACTTGGGAGGCTGAGACAGGAGGATCGCAGGTTCAAAGACAGCCTCAGCAATTTAGTGAGGCTCTCAGCAACCTAGTGAGGCCCTGTTTCCAAATAAGAAATAAAATCGGTCAGGGATGTAGCCCAGAAGTAGAATGCCTCTGGGTTCAATTCCCAGTACCACATACACGCACACAAAAAAAGTAATACTTCAGACCAAAGCCATCCTATTGCAATACAGTTTGGACCCTGGGATTCCCTCAGATTGCAGGAACGATAGGCTGTGCACTTAAAAGTGGGCTAGACACACAGGAGAGAAGAAGAAGCAAAACACAAGACCTGCCCGGGGTCTGAGAAGAGTTCCCTAGAGAAAGGTCCCTGGCCTGTGGAGTCCCAGACAGGAGCGACAGAAAAACAACAGAAACCAGGAAGGTGTCCAGAAACCTTCAGAGTGGAGCTGCCCTGGGTATTTGCTTTGTTAGGATAGGATGATCCTGTTACACTTGGGGACAAATTATAGTCTCTAATTCAGGACCTGCAGCAGTGGATAACAGTGGAACTAGAAGAATATTTTTCTTGCTCTTTGGGGTCTAAGCTTTGAAGTAGCTAAATGAAAGGCAACTGAGCCAGGGCTCCATCAGACACACTCACTTTCCTATTCTTTTTTCAACTTTATTTCTTTCCAGCTCTCTGCAAATATTTAAGTCTTGGCAAAATTCAAAACTCACAACTCACTCTTCACTGGTGTCTGAGAAATATAATACTGAAAAGGAAAAGGACTAAAATAATATGGAATGAAATGCATGAAATGCACTGGGAAGCAAAATAACTTCCATTTATGGCTTAGCAGAAAACATATGGATATATAAGCTAAATAACAGAGCTGGGGAGAAATCTAGGTGCTTGGTTAAAAAGTCACTTCTGAGCCAGGTGGGCATGGTGGCACACACCTGTAATCCTCATACTTGGCTGGCTAAGATAGGAGGATCCAAGGTTCCAGGCCAGCCTCAGCAACTGAGCCAGACCCTGTTTCAAGATAAAAATAAAAAAGGGCTGGGGGTGTAGTTCAGTTGCTCCTGGGTTCAAGCCCTAGTATTGAAATTTTTTTTAAAAAAAGTTTAATAATAGACTTTATTGGCCAAGGTACAGGGAAAGAAGCATGTTATTGGCGGGAATGTAAATTGGTGTAACCTTTTAGGCTAGAAATGGAATAGCATCTATTAAAACTTTAAATGCATATACTATCATCTAAGGATTTCACTTTAGCAAAATTATCCTATATGTGAACAGCATAGACAAATATGAAAGAAGACAAGAAAATGCTAGTATGACTTTGAATGGTAAAATTACAGTGGTTCATATTTTCTCACGTTTTTGCTGAATAACATTATGACTAAACAGCAATTATATAATATGAGCTTGTTGCCTCCAGTATGTTTATTTTATTTTGTTTTATTTTATTTTTTTGTGGTACTGGGAATTGAACCCAGGGGCATTCTACCTCTGAGCTACACCCCCAGCCCGATTTTATTTCTTATTTGGAAACAGGGTCTCACTAAGTTGTGGAGGGCCTAAGTTGCCAAGGCTGGCTTCGAACCTGTGATCCTCCTGTCTCAGCCTCCTGAGTACTGGGATTGCAAGCGTGCGCCACCACGCCCAGCTCTCCAGTATGTTTAGGATCTTATTTTTTCCTGCTATTTATTTATTTATTTATTTATTAACCTGGGAGAAGAGATGATCTTCTTTTTAACACTTCAGGAGAAAAGACTGTCAAGAGCCAGGTGTGGTAGCACACGCCTGTAATCCCAATACTTGGGAGGCTGAGACGGGAGGATCGCAGGTTTGAGGACAGCCTCAGCAATTTAGTGAGGCTCTCAGCAACCTAATGAGACCCTGTTTCCAAATAAGAAATAAAATCAGTCTGGGGGTGTAGCTCAAAGGTAGAATGCCTCTGGGCTCAATCCCCAGTTCCCTCCGCCAAAATAAAAGAAAAGATTGTCGAAGCCTTTCTTTGTTTTCCTGCCTTCTCGTACGATATTATTTTGCTAAATCATCATGGAGAATTATTCAGAGTAAAGCATGAAAGAACAGCTGTCCCTGACCACCGGCAACTGCAAAACACCCAGGGAATAAATTTAGACTCCCAGAAAGGAAGAAGAAATCAATCAGCTGGTACGGGGGCGTGCGGGGGAGGTGATGATCACACACAGGCAGGGCACCATCACCAGGGCCCCACAGCGGAGATCAAAGACAAGTGTCCAAGTGTCACTCAGCACTTACCAATCTGGAGCAAGTGGTTGAATGACAAGCCATCCCAGAACCCAATGCCTGCTCCCACGGGGCCTCCCGCTTTAAATGGGTGAGATGCTGCAGAGCAGGGAGCTCCCCAGGGCCCACTGTTGGAAGCCAGCCAGGAGATAGTCCTAAAACTATATTATTTTTAAAGTTCCCAACAGAGGTCCACAACTTGGTGAAGAGATTCGCCTCCATTAAAGATAAGTACATAATTGAAGGCAGTACAACGAAGAAGGGACTAAAAAAATGGACCCTGGTCGGCACCTCCTTCCTAAGGGGTTTGGTTCCTCTCCAGGGGATGGGGAGCTCACTCCTGCAGTGTTTTCTGCAGGGGGTTAGGCCTGAAGAGACCTGACTCCAGGCCCACTCTACCTAGTGATTTCCAACAATACTACTCAATCGGCTCGATCCTGAACAGCAGCTTTACCCTCGCTTTTTTTTTTTTTTTGGTGGTACCAGGGATTGAACCCAGGGGCATTCTACCTCCAGGCTACACCCCCAGCCCTATTTTTTATCCTTTATTTTGAAACAGGGTCTCACTAAGTTGCGGAGGGCCTCACTAAGTATCTGAGGCTGGCTGTGAACCCGGATCCTCCGGTCTCAGCCTCCCAAGTACTGGGATTACAAGCGTGCGCCACCACGCCCAGCTTCCCCTCGATTTTGAAGTTGATTTGGTATGACTGGGGTCAAAACTCTCTGGAAAGTGGTAATCCTAGTACTTGGGAGGCTGAGACAGGACGATCACAGGTTCAAGTCCAGCCTCAGAAACTTAGAGAGACCCTGTTTCAAAATAAAAAATAAAGAGCTAGTGTGTAGCTCAGAGGTAGAATGCCCCTGGGTTCAAGCTCCAATATAAAAAAAAAAAAAAGTTTGCTAATAGATTTTATTGGCCAAGATACAGGGAAAGAAGCACTTTATTGGCAGGAATGTAAACTGGTATAATCTTTTAAGAAAGAAATGGAAAAACATCTATTAAAACTTTAAATGCATATACTCTGATCCAAGGATTCCATTTTGACAAAATTATCCTATAAGTGAACATAAGCCCAAGGGCTTATGTACAAGGACGTATGCAGGGTACCTCGAGACAAGAATGCAGGATGTATGTAGGGTACCTTGAGACAAGTATGCAGGATGTGTGTAGGGTACCTCAAGACAAGTATGCAGGATGTATGTAGGGTACCTCGAGACAAGAATGCAGGATGTATGTAGGGTACCTCGAGACAAGAATGCAGGATGTATGTAGGGTACCTCAAGACAAGTATGCAGGATGTATGTAGGGTACCTTGAGACAAGTATGCAGGATGTGTGTAGGGTACCTCAAGACAAGTATGCAGGATATATGTAGGGTACCTCTAGAAGAGCCAGCAGTGGCATCTGTGGGGAGGAGAGGACTGAGGTCATGGTGCAGAGACTGTTCATGAATATCCTTTGGAACTGTGTGAATGCTTTTGCCATATGCTTATATTACTTTCTAAGAAAAACACCTCATCAAAAATATTATAGAGCCATGCATGGTGGTTCATGCTGTAATTCCAATACCTGGAAGCTGAGACAGGAGGATCACAGGTTCGAGGACAACCTCACCAACTTAGTGAGACCCTGTTTCAAAATATACAATAAAAAGGGCTGGGGATGTAGCTCAGAGGTAGACTGCACTTAGTCATTTATATATATATTGCCTTTGTACACTTTCTAGAGGGAATAAGCCAACGTAGCCAGCTGAGCACAGACAAGATTTTCCATCTTGTCTTGAAAAGCATGCCCTGAAAATTAAAAACCTGCACATGTGTTTATAATTTCAGTCCCGATCAAGACAGACCTGGAGGACTTAGACTCTGGGCTGGTGGATGGCACATCATCAAAGGAGAAAGGGTGTGTGCGCGCGCGTGTGTGTGTGTATGTGTGTGTACATGTGTGTGTAATTCTTTTTAAATTCCTATAGCATTAAAAGTACTGGCTGCACTTTACCAAAAGTTTCTGAGCTGGCCAGGGCTGGCAGTCTGGTGAAGTTGTTATACAGTCTTTATTTTTCCTGTACTGTCTGAGAGGAGGCTGGCAACCCAGGTCGGAGACTCATTCCAACAAAGAGCTCTGTTAATGTGTGACTGGGACTCTGCACACTGTGCCTTATGTCCACTAGGATTATCACCAAAAAGGCAAAGAAATAAAAAATTTAAAAAGGCATGTCACTTTCGTGGTAGCACACACCTGTAAATCCTAGTACTTGGGAGGCCGAGACAAGAGGATCACGGGTTTCATAGGGGGCTTACTATATGCCAGTAATGAGACATGGACAACCTAACTTCGCAAATAAGGAAAATGAGCCTCAGAGAAATTAAATAACCAACCCAACTAGTAAATGTCAAACCCCAGAGCCACTCAATGCTGACTCCAATTTTTTCCCATTAAGCCTACAAAAAATGGACCCCCACCCTCCACCCCATCCTGGCCCCCTTCACTATCACCCTAACAAAGGACCAAGTTCAGCAGCAGGTTGCTTTTCCTCAGGCCATTGTTCTGTAGGTTATAACAGGGCCTATGTAAACAGTCTTCTCTTTTTTCCTCATTTCGTTGTTTAATTTCTTTAAGAAAAAAATTTAAAGCCGGGTGTGGTGGTGCACGCTTGTAATCCCAGTACTTGGGAGGCTGAGACAGGAGGATCCGGGTTCGCGGCCAACCTCGGCTACTTAGTGAGGCCCTCTGTAACTGAGTGAGACCCTGTTTCAAAATAAAGAATAAAAAATAGGGCTGGGGGTGTAACTCAGAGGTAGAATGCCCCGGGTTCAATCCCTAGTACTGCAAAAAAAAAAAAATTTAATGGTTATTAATAGTAATTAAGGTCAACAGGCTACTTAAGACATGGAATTCTTCCTGGATTGTGTTATGGGCAAAAAAAAAGGCCCACTTTCACATGTAATTTTATAGTAATTTTCCCCTTCACTGTGTTACTTAAAAGGGAGCATTCTAAGTGAATTGTGAGTTCCCAGGGGACAATGGGAATATGACTTCCACCAAGTAATCTCTCTTCTCTACTATCTAAAGTTCTCCAAGGTCTTCCTATCTTCTTTCATTCCTGGGGAATGTTTGGGGATTCAGACTTGAAGGTCACTAATCTACTCAGGCAATCAAATTGGGTAAAACCTTACAATCAACCCAATTTAGCATACATACACTGAAATTTCAGTTAGAAACTACACCAAGCTGAAGGTGAATATTTTAATTAAAGTAGGAAAAAAATTGCAATATTCCCTTTACAGCCTACTTCATTTTACCTAAGTGTCTGAAAATTCAGTGAGTCTAAAACACACAACAAATTTGCCAATCTGTACAGAGTTCTCTGTTCTTACAAAGTCACTAACTCACCAGGCATGGCAACACATGCATGTGATCCCAGTACTTGGGAGGCTGAGACAGAAGGATCAAAAAAGGGCTGGGGGTGTAGTTCGGAGGTAGAATGCTCCCTGAGTTTAATTCTCAGTACCCCCACATACACACACGCACGAAGTCACTAACTCCAGCATGCCTGTGAGTGACAGGTCTCTCCTCTCACAATTAATACATGATTGGACTTACCAGCCACACTTTAGGGAAGCACTTAAAGCTCTTGGAAATAATAACTGCTAAGAAGTTTCCTGGGGGAGGGGGAACTGACACATTTTCACCAGGGGGCGCTATTCTCACTGAGAGTCGTGAACAGTGGTCCTCATTTTAGAGCCCTGCAATCTAAACCAGTCCAAAATAAGTCTTTGTTTTTCTTTTCTTTTCTTTCTTTCTTTTTTTTTTTCTTTTGGGCGGTTCTGGGGATTGAACCCAGAGGCATTCTACCTCCGAGCTCCACCCACAGCCCTATTTTTTTATTCTTTATTTATTTATTTTTGCAGTACTGGGGATTGAACCCAGGGGCATTCTACCTCCAAGCTACACCCCCAACCCTATTTTTTATTCTTTATTTTGAAACAGGGTCTCACTAAGTTGCAGAGGGCCTCACTAAGTAGCTGATGCTGGCCGTGAACCTGTGATCCTCCTATCTCAGCCTCCCAAGTACTGGGATTACAAGCGTGCACCACCACGCCTGGCTTCTTTTCTTTTTCTCCCCTCTCCCCCATGGTACTGGGGATGGAACTTAGGGGCCTTCTACCACCACTCTATGCCCCCGGACCTATTTTATTTTTCATTTGGAAAGAGGGTCTGGCTAAGTTGCTGAGAGCCTCACTGTTACTGAGATGGGCTTCAAACCTCCTGTCTCAGCCTCCCAAGTACTAGGATAACAGGCATGTGCCACAATGCCTAGCTAAGTCTTTTTCTTTTTTAAAAAGACTTTACCACAAACAATGAAAGAGTCTTGAAATATAAAATACTATAGTTTAAAAATATAAAACCTTTCTTTCGATAAAGAGTAATGACAATAAGAATAAACACTATTTTAACCAGGGATGGTGGCATACACTAGTAATCCCAGCGATTCAGGAGGAGGCAGGAGAATTGCAAATTCAAGGCCAGACTGAGCAATTTAGCAAGACCTTGTCTCAAAATAAAAAATAAAATGGGCTGGAGATTTAGCTCAGTGGTAGGGCATCCCTGAGTCCAATCCCCAGTACTCCCACCCCCTCCCAAAAGAGTAAGAAGGAAGAATCTGGTCTTTTTTTTTTTTTTTTTTTTGCAGTACCGGGGATTGAACCCAGGGGCGTTCTACCTCCGTGCTACACTCCCGGCCCTATTTTTTATTCTTTATTTTGAAACAGGGTCTCACTAAGTTGCGGAGGGCCTCACTGAGTATCTGAGGCTGGCCGCAAACCCAGATCCTCCGGTCTCAGCCTCCCAGAATCTGGTCTTTTTATCTTTAAAGATTGATGATAATGAGTAGAAAGCACAGGCGGACCTGTAACTAGAAATAGTCTGACTAAATCATTTAATATTAGGACCACATTGTGATTCTCAATTTTCTCCTGGTCTTTGGAACTTACTTGGCATTTCTACTTTATTTTCATCCTTGGGACACATCTGGGATTCTCTATAGACTAGCAGCTCTCTTTATACTGGAAAAATACTCAAATATTGTTGAAAAAATTCCAGATTGTGTGCCTCAAGAAATTCACTGCCTTGATTTATTAGAAATCTGGAAAGTAAGTTATTTCATTCAGCCAGAGGTAAATATGTTTCAGAATGTTTAGATTGCAACTTTTTATTTTTTTGTGGTAAGGAGGATTGATTGGTAAGGGGTGTTCTACTTCTGAGCTACCTCCCCAGCCCTATTTTATTTCTTATTTTGAAGCAGGGTCTCACTAGGTTGCTGACAGTCTCACTAAGTTGCTGAGGCTGGCTTCGAACCTGCGATCCTCCCGTCTCAGCCTCCCAAGTACTGAGATTACAGGCGTGTACCACCGCGCCCGGCTTAAACTTCATATATATTTTACAAGTGCAACTGGGATTCCTCCCTTCCTCTGCACTGGAGATTGAATGCAAGGTTGCTCTACTACTGAGCTACATCCCCGGCCCTATTATATTTTTATTTTGAGACAAGGTCTCACTATATTGCCCAGGCTGGCCTCAAATTTATGATCCTCCTGCCTCAGCCTCCCAAGTTGCTTGGACTGCAGGTATGCACCACTGTGACTAGAACAATTGGGCTTTTATTGTGTGTGCACACAGCAGACTCTCATGTGCCTTCAATATTATGTGTGTGTGTGTGTGTGTGTGTGTGTGAGAGAGAGAGAGAGAGAGAGAGAGAGAGAGAGAGAGAGAGAGACTGGAGATTGAACCCAGGGCCATTCTACCTCCAAGATACACCCCAGCCCTGTATGTATGTATGTATGTATGTATGTATGTATTTTGGTACTGGGGGTTGAACCAGAGGCATTCTACCTCTGAGCAACACCCTCAACCCTATTTTATTTTATTTTGAAACAGGATCTCACTAAGTTGCAGAGGGCCTCACTAAATTGCTGAGGTTGGCCATGAACCTGTGATCCTCCTGTGTCAGCCTCACAAATACTGGGATTTCAAGTGTGCACCACCATGCCCAGCTTATGTTTTATTTTGAAACAGGATCTTGCTAGGTTGCCTGGCTCAGTATCAATTTTCAAGCATTCAAGTTTTTTTATTTTAATTTAATTAGCCCACTTCTCACTTGTTATACTTTTTTTTTTGGTACTAGGGATTGAATCCAGGAGCATTCTACCTCCGGGGTACACTCCAGCCCTTTTTATTTTTATTATTTATTTATTTGTTTGTTTGTTTATTTTGGTGATACTAGGGATGGAATCCCAGGGCCTTCTGCCTCTGGGCTACACCCCAGACCTATTTTATTTCTTATTTGCAAACAAGGTCTTGCTAAATTGCTGAGAGCCTCACTAAGTTGCTGAGGCTGGCTTCGAACCTGCAATTCTCCTGTCTCAGCCTCCCAAGCACTGGGATTACAACCGTGTGCCACCACGCCTGGTGCCCTTTTTATCTTTTATGTTCAAATAGGGTCTTCCTAAGTTGCTGAGACTGGTCTCAAACCTGATCCTCCTGTCTCAGCCTCCCAAGTACTGGGATGATAGGCGTGTGCTACCACCACTCCCGGCTTACAGGTTTTAAAAATTAAGGAGAGTGCATGAAGGTGTCTGACCAGGCATAGTGATTACATATTGTGTGTACTAACAACACACTGGAAATCTAAATATCCATTAGATGGGAGGTAGATGAATTAACTAATTATAGCATATCAATATGTTTGACTTTTAGGCAATTTTAAAAAGAATGAGTATAGTAGGGGAAAAGACAAGGTGCAGAACAATGGGTAGAAGATGCTTGTGTTTGTGTGAAAACAGGCACACATACATACACACGACTGCAAATAACACGGGGCTTCAGGAAACAAACTGGGGCAGAGGAAAGGGGGAGTGGAAGAAGACTGCGTTTTTGAACACTTCTTTGAAGTGTTGGAATGCTTCATCATGTCCATGAAAGATCTTTTTTCCAGATATGATTGATTTTAAAGTTAAGGTCCAAAGCCAGGCGTGGTGGCACATGCTTGTAATCCCAGTACTTGGGAGGCTGAGACAGGAGGATCTGGGTTCGCGGCCAGCCTCGGCTACTTAGTGAAGCCCTCCATAACTGAGTGAGACCCTGTTTCAAAATAAAGAATAAAAAATAGGGCTGGGGGTGTAGCTCGGAGGTAGAATACCCCTGGGTTCAATCCTCAGTACTGCAAAAAAATAAAATAAAAAATAAAGTTAAGGTCCAGGGCTGAGGGTGTAGTACGGTGGGGGATGGTGGAGTACATGTTTAGCATGCACAGAGCCCTGGCTTCAATCCCCAGCACCAAAAACTAAGTTCCATTTAAACGATCAGTTCTTACAATTTTTAATGAAAATGAAGTGGTGAAGGAAACCGTGAAACTAGTCTAATCACCTATTTTGGGGTTTCTTTCTTACGCTGGCATCTGCTTCCGGCGTGACACTTCTGTGTTTAAACAATGATTCGTGGGAAGCTTTGGTTTACCCCTGCTCGGAGAGGAACCATTTTCCTTGATCTGCCCTTTAGATAAGGAGCACAAGCGAGGGGAGTCCAAGTCCTCCGCTCTCTGGATCCGGTGCACGTCTGCGAGCTTTAGCAGAGCGGGCTCAGACTTCCTGGAAGAACTCGGGTCTACTTGAGTTCACATTCGCTTCGGCAGCCCAGCAAGAGGCCAGGGTGGCCAGGAATAACACTTCCATTTTTATCCTGTTCATTCCTGAAAATCCAGCAGAGGTTCTTCTGCCTCCCTGAAATGAACTGCCGCGCGCATGGAGCAGGATCTGGATATTTAATCTTATCTGAAAACAGCAGCGTCTTTTAATAAAACCTTAAATTGGCCCTCTCTTATTTTTAGCCCTCAGGAGGAAGGGAGGGAATGACTACCAGGAAACCTGGCTACTTCTCTGACTCCTGATTCAATCTGCTTGTTTTCAGTAGGGATCATTTTAGTGCATTTGAAGTAAAGGTAATGAACTTAGATGATTTTTTTTGTTTGTTTTGGTAATGGAGATTGAACCCAGGGGCATTCTACCTCCAAGCTACACCCCCAGCCCTTTTTTATTTTATTTTTTGTTTTGAAACAGGGTCTTGCTAGGTTGCTGAGAGTCTCACTAGGTTGCTGAGGTTGTCCTCCAAGCTGTGATTCTCCTGTCTCAGCCTCCCAAGTACTGGGATTACAGACATGTACCACCACACCCAGTTCTTAGGTAATTTGTTCAAAGAACTCAATTGAAGCAACTGGAGAGGATGCTAGGACTTCAGTGTAAGCCTAAGGTAGCAGCGTCACAAACTGGCAAAGAGGACAAGAAAAGCAGGTAAGGATGGCAGAGGATGATGTAGCCCAGAAAGGAGGAAAGAATACCATCTGGGTGCGTGGAGAGGCATGGAGACACCCGAGCTGCCTCTGAGCCGGGGCCCCGGGGTCCAGCACCGTTCCTGCACCGGGAGTCAGAGCTTGGGGCTTACCCAGGTTTGGCTGGGAGGCTGCCATGGACCTCTGAGGCACTGGTGTGGAAGTGACGGCAGGGTGGAGGTTCATATGATTCAGGGGCTGATTCATCGCCTTCCTAGGGTCTTGCCATGTGGTGATTTTTTCTATGTGACTAAAAGAAGGAAGACAATTAATTACTTTTGTCATCGTCGGCATCCTAATCAGCATCAATAACAGCATGACATGGAGGTGGCACTGGTCCTTCCCTTCGGACCTGGTCACCAGTGGCTGACACACAGTGTCTGGTTTCATCCAAGGACACACTTGCCCACCGAGGCCCCAGCACAGCTGGCCACATGGGCATTTTGCAGAGGGCTTTCTGAGGTACTTCCCCATCGTCCACTTGCAGAGGTCGGGGTGAGGGTGAGCCCCTCTGTGGAAGCAGGACCCGTGCTACTCTTCCCCATAGCCCCCCACTCTCCCAGCTCGAGGAATGACCCAGGAGGATCCCTCTGGTGTCCTCAGCCACAGATGGGCACGTGCAACAGCCTCCTAGCGCAACACGGCTGCACTTCCACGTGTAAGATGCTGAGAGGCCGGCCAAGGCAATGCACACGCCCCAGGGCAGCTCAGCTCTGCCAAGCTCTGCTGTAAGCTGAGGACGGCGCGGGAAGTGAGCGAAGGAAGGCGGGCGAGGGCCGGATTGCAGAGAGAGGGAGCTACAGAGGCATGGTTCCAGGGAAAAGACATGAGACTTTTGATCACATACAGCTTCCAGTATTTATTATTATGACCTAATCTCCAAGGAGGGACCCCAACATGGGTTTTGAACATGAGCTTTGAACCATGTCTCTTTGTTGTTGTGGGTTTTTTTTTTTTTTTTGCAGTACCAGGGATTGAACCCAGGGGGGTTCTACCTCCAAGCTACACCCCCGGCCCTATTTTTTATACTTTATTTTGAAACCAGGTCTCACGAAGTTGCGGAGGACCTCACTAAGTAGAGAGAGTGTTGTTGTTTTGTTGGGGTTTTTTGTTGTGTTTTGTTTTTTGTTTTTCAGTGCTGGGATTGAACCCAGGCCCTCATGCATGAGGGAGAAGTGCTCTACCATTGAGCTACATCCCAAGCCCATGGTTTTCAATACACCCTTAGCAAGATGGACAGGGCCTCCAGCAACTGCCTCCCAAACTACATCATATGTTGTTCTTGCTGCCTTACAGAACCTGCCCCACTCCATCAAGCTCCACATTTAGTGAAAGTTGATTGTCTATTTCCCACCCCCACTCCCCTCTCCTGCCACCAGTGTTGAGGATCAACCCAGGGCCTCGGACATGCCAGGCAAATGGTCTACCCTGAGCTACACCTTCAGCCCTATACATACACACACACACACACACACACACACACATACATACACACATACATACATACAGATACATACATATATTTGCGGGGGTAGGGGTGTTGAACCCAGAGGCATTTTACCTCTGAGCTACACCTCCAGCCCTTTTTATTTGTTATTTTGAAACAGGGTCTTGCTAATTTGCTGAGGGCCTTGCTAAGTTTCTGAGGCTGACCTTAAACCTCCTGCCTCAGCCACCCAAGTACTGGGATTACAGGTGTGCAACACCACTCTCGGCTCTATACATACATTTTAAAGAAGAGCTGATTGATTCATCTAGCACCACTACTTCGTTTTATAAATGGTATCAGAGATCTAGTTCCATAAAAGACAATAAACAGCCAGGTGTGGTGGCGCACGCTTGTAATCGTAGTACTTGGGAGGCTGAGACTGGAGGATCCGGGTTCGTGGCCAGCCTCAACTATTTAGTGAGGCCCTCTGTAACTGAGTGAGACCCTGTTTCAAAATAAAGAAAAGAATAAAAAATAGGGCTGGGGGTGTAGACCAGAGGTAGAATGCCCCTGGGTTCAATCCCTGGTACTGCAAGAAAAAAAAGATAATAAACTTTGAAAGAAAAAAAGAATGTTTGCCCTTTGTTCTGGCCTTATAACTAGGTTTGCCTCTTCCTTGTCAACCCCACACACCAATGACCTATCCTTAGATGCAGAAGAAAAGGAGTCAGACTGTAGTTCCTATTAATCACACCATAATTTGAATAACAGCATCCTTCCAATCTTCAGTGTAGGAAACCATTATCATTACTACTTGTTTTAATCCTAGGTCTAGAAACTGCCTTGCACTGAAGTTGTATTTATCTTGATTATTCTATTTATTTTGTTTTCTTTTGCTCTTTTTCCTCAAATTTAAATGCCGCCACTGCTAAAATTCTTTATTCAAGCCTGGAAGGTACTGCTGTAGGGAACTCCTCCATTCCTTGAGTGAAAACCTAGATGTTTCCTAAGATCTTTCAGTGAGCCTGGCGCAGTGGTGCACACTGTAATCCCAGCTACTCAGGAGGCTTGCAGGAGGCTCCCAGGTTCCAGGCCAGCCTGGGCAACTAAGTGAGACCCTGTCTCAAAACAAAAAATGCAGTCAGGTGTGGTGGTGCATGCCTGTAATCCCAGTGTTTGGGAGGCTGAAACAGGAAGATTGCAGGTTTGAGTCCAGCCTCAGCAACTTAGCCAGACTCTCAGCAATTTAAAGAGACCCTGTTTCCAAAAAAAAAAAAAAGAATAAAATAAAAAGATCTGGGCATGTAGCTTAGAGGTAGAATGCCCCTGGGTTCAATCCCCAGTCCCCAAAATAAATAAATAAATTAATAAAATAAAATAAAATACAAAGAGGCTGGGGACGTAGCTCAGTGGAAGGGTGCTTGCCTAGCAAGTGTGAGACCCTTGTTTGATCCCCAGCACCAAAATAAAAGTGGGTCTCAGGAAGGGAAGCAGAGTTAAGTTTAACTATTCAATGTCAATATTATAGGTGTTGTCAATCATATTTAAAAAAATCAGTCAAAAACACACTGGAATAAAAACAAAAGAATCAGGACTATCTTGTTTTTTTTTTAAAGAACATACAAATAGAGAAAGACTAAACTAAAGCAGTGAGAATCATTTCTCTAAGCATTAAAAGAAAGGAAAAATGACAAAGAAAGACAATGGTCTTAGTAATGCCTTGGGTTTAACCAAGGTAATTCTGTTTAAAGTTTCCATAAAACCTTTAGTCAACTTGTGGGCATGAGGAAACCTGACCAGCTTCGGGGCATTATCGAGGGCCTTCGGGGTGAGGAGCTAATGGATGTGGGTGTCAGAGTTAAGTAAACCTCTTTAGCAAAGTAATTAGAACTGACAAACCCTTGAGTTATTCCTCTAGGACCCAGCCTACTAAACAATGGTTTCCAAGGTTGGCATAGCCTACATAGCCACTCTGCTACCAGAGAGGAATCCACAGCTTCATGAACCTATCTTAGACTCTCTGACGCCACAGACATCGATGCTGTGCTAGAAGCAACATCAGTGCATGGACACACTCCAGGTAGAGAGACGCAACCACATACACAATTTGTTGGAGGACATACAGGGACACTACTGTCATCAGAAGTCCAGCTGCCTGTGGGAAGAGTGATATAGGTGCTGGAATGATGGGTTCCCAAATGCTGGTCCCCCACTCTCCCCTCCCATCATGGACAAGCAGGTTGTGGCCACAAACGTGGTGGCAAAGGGAGGGTAGGTACAGAATACTCCACATCTGGAGTGGTGGATGGGCCCAGTGCACCTGCAGGGCCACCAGAGCCTGCCAGCCTCCATCCCCTGGGGCTGTGCGGGGCCTTAGGTCCGACCCCAAAGATGTAGGACTGGCCCTGTGGCTTCAGGTCTCAGAACTCCCATAGTGCCCAGGAGCGGGAGCCTGCGCAGCCCGCCCTTCCAGCTCCACTTGGAACGTTGTTTTGTTCCCAGCAGGTTTGGTAATGAAAAGGTCACTCACTGGAGTCCCTAAAGACCTGAGTACAAGAGGGAGCCTCTCTTCAGTAAGCAGTTCGCACTGCTCTGACGCGGCGCACAGAAGAAAGCCACTGGAATTCCCAGCCTCTGAGGGCCGTGGGCCTGGTACTCTTAGCTCTACGGCTTGGGGGATGGATGAGGGGAGCAGCCCGTCTGAATGCACAAAGCAGGAGAGAGTGTGGAGCTGCAAGAGGTGCTTAGCGCAAGACTGATGCTTTGATTGGAAAACAAAATTCTCCTATTGTTCAAGTCACTTAGAGCCTCGGGCTCTGGCCCCCCAGCCCCCACCTTCCCAAACCCCAGAGATGCCTTTCACTTTTTCACTGTGCTGTCTCATCCCGGCTCCCTTTCTAGTGTGCCTGAGTCACTTCCTCTCTCCTGTGTCTCAGCGTTTGCCAGGCCCCACAATTTAGCTACAGTAATCCCCACTTCCCTGCTACTCCCACCTCTTTCCTGCCTTTACTCCGTTGCTCGTTCTACTTTAAAAAAACTCTCCTTTGAAGATTATATATAACGCATATTCAATCTACCTTTATTACATGTGTTCCATAAGTACATACGATGTACATAAGTTTTCCTATTTGTAAATAGAACAAAAAGGGGGAAAAAGATACCGAACTATTTATGGTGATATATGTAAATAATAGGCTCGCTGGAGATGTTTTTTAAATCTAAATTTCACTGAGCTTTCCAGGTTTTTAAAAGTGATCATGGATTGTTTCCATAGCCAGTAAGAGCCAAAATACTCATGAAAATACAGAAAGAGAAAAAGGAAAATTGACGCCTGGACAAACAGGTGACAGACAGGTACTAAAATGTTAGTGAAGATAAACTGCAGGTTTGGCTGCTGTCTTCTTGTGGCCCAAGGAAGAAGAGAAATGGAATAAATTACTTGGCCCCAAGTTGTTTATAAAGAAAAAGAACACCAGTTCCTAAGGGGAAGGAAAACTTTTCTCAATGTAAAAAAATTTTTTTTTTCTCTTAGACTTTAAAAAATATCCCCCACAAGCGTTTTGCATAGGGCCTTGGTTAGTGTGTGGTGGAAAAGGCACCTGTAAGAAATCCCCTTTGAACACCATTTCCCAACAGCCTCCTTCTTTTTCTTTTTTTGACATACTGGGGGTTTGAACCCAGGGGCCCTCTACACTGAGCTACATCCTCAACCCCTCTTTTTTTATTTTATGTTGAGACAGGTTCTCGCTAATGAAATGGGGGTGTCTCCTCTTACTTGTCCAGTGGATTTCAATGAATGAAGTCCAAGGTCTACCGAATATGAAAGTATATTTTAAGTCAGGGAAAGATAGAAGATAAAAGCAGCACCCCCACAATGGGGGTGAAAGGGGTCCCCAGAAGAGAGTAATCACTGAAGCTCGTGGGAGGTGGGCTTTTAAAGTTACTGAGGTTCCCCATCTGCTCTTTTGTGATTGGTCAGAATTGGATTTGGGGGAACGAATGTCTTTTGCACAATTACAATCCTTAATTTGAATTATCTTGTGGGCTGGTGGGCCCGGATCTCCTGGCTGCCCACTGATCTCTCACCTCCCTGCTCACCTCCCTGCTCACCTCCCCTCACCTCTCAGGAGGCTATGCAAATGGGTTTTTATAATCCCTCCTGTTCCCAGGTCCTCTGCCCTGCCTCACTAAGTTGCCTGGGCTGGTCCCAAACTTGTGGTCTTCCTGCCTCAGCCTCTGGAATAGCAGTATTACAGCTTGTGCCTGGCCCAACCACCTCCCTTGTTCAAAGTCACTGTAAGACCTGACCAGCTCCCCCCAGCTACATTGATAGTCAGCTCCAGAACAACCCCAAAACCTGCAGTTTGCCACACAGGGCAAGAAAGGCCAGCACTTCCTGAGAAGCTACCAGAACAGTAGCTTCTGGAAAAGTGTTGAGTGAAAATCATTTTTCCCTGTGGATTCAGATTTTCTTCAATAAAGACACAAATTTAGAAAGCCATTTTACTTACTAGGTAAATTCTGTGTTGGGGGGGTCACTGGAATGGGGAGGGGCAGCACTCTGGCCCTCTCTGGCCTGCACTTTGGGAATGGCCCCTCCCATCAGCCCCTCCCATCAGCCCGAGGGGGTAGTTTCCTCCTCCCTAACCTTTCCCCTGGATGACACAATGGCCTCCGGGCTTCCCTTCCCCCAGTCTACCTGGTTTTCCTCCCTCCTTCCTCCTTCCCTTCTCCCACCCTGTCTATCTGGCAATCCATTCTCTATTTCACCTTCAGCCTCACATCTCCAGGACATCCAGGATCCAAGTCACCTCTGGGTCCCCACTGCCCATGAAATAGAGTATTGTTCACATAGGCATCTCTAGACAGGCCAGAGAGGCCCACAGCCAGACCTATGGGCTCTGCAAAGAATCCAACACACCAAGGGAACCTGGGCTTTAAGACCAGCTCTGACCCTGTGGGACCTAAGTGGACCAGTCATTTAACTCATCCTAAGTCTGAGCACCCATATTTATGAGACAAAAAAAAAAAAAACAACTAAAGAATATGCGCGATCTTCACTGTGAGGGTAAACAGGACTGTTCTGAGAACCCAAGTCACTTACAGGTTCTATGAACAGTTCACCAAGGTTCCCAAGTCCACTCATTCAGCCGCGAGTGCAGGAAGGCAGCTCCAGTCCTGCACCAGACTGGCGAGCTATGGTTCAAATTTATTCAACAACCATGGACTGTAGACCAATTATGCATTATGTAAGACACACTAGGTAGGTATAAAAATGAAAAACATTTCATAAATATAAAACCCTGAGTAGCAGCAGAACCATTAAAGGCAAAGATAAAATCTAATCTGTAAAAAGAGAACCCAGGGGCTTTTTTACCGCCCAGGAAAAGGCCTGGTGTTTCAGATGAATTTACCCTCCAGTTCTTGACCTATTACATGAACTTCATGGAAGGAAGCCACACAACAAAGACTTTCTGAAATAGAGGAGGCCTGTGTAATACGTTTTGTTTTGCTGGAAGAATAGGAAGGTATATAAATAGGAATGATTACGAGTGCTTCGTTTTGAAAGAACTGAGAATTCTTTGCAGCATGCCGCTTATTTCTGTGTGCGCAGACTTTGTCTTGAAATCAAAGCAGTTTGTGTTTTTACTGCCCCTTCCCTCAAGGCCCGGCAGCTTTAATACACTAGAGTTTCACGTTAGTGGCACACATCAGGGCTCCTACGTCAACAGAGCCGTCAGGACAGGACTTGAAGGCGACCTCCAACCTGCCTCTTTTTTTCTACCACTAGCCAGTCAGTTAAAGAGAACCACGCCAATGAAATGGGACTTCTTTCTTTCTTTTTTTTTTTTTTTTTGGTACTGGGGATTGAACTCAGGGACATTTTACCTCCAAGCTACATCCCCAGCCTTATTTATTTATTTATTTGTTTATTTACTTACTTACTTGTTTGTTTATTTAATTTTGAAACAGGGCTTCACTGGATTTCTAAGGCTGGTCTTAAACCTAGGATCCTCCTGTCTCAGTCTCCCAAATACTGGGATTACAGGCGTGTGGCACCATACCTGGCTGAGATGGGATTTTAGAGCAGTCTGGGGGCCTAGAATCTAGGCCAACTGGTTCAGAACTAAATCGCACTCAACTCCACTTATCTTCATCCCCTTGATGAAGTTCCTCTCCAACTTCTTCCTCAACTCACACTTATTTTGGGGGTACCCATATTTCTCTTCTCTCTTCCAATAGAAGAGAAGCTCTTTTGAGGACCTATGGAGTATAGTGAAATGTTCTGCACACAGTAGGATCTGAAAATAATACTTCTGTAATCCCCAGGGTATTTACAAGCCAAATTTATTTATGTATTTATTTATTTATTTAGTGTGTGTGTGTGTGTATGTGTGTGTGCGCGCGTGTGTGTGTGTGGTGTTGGGGTTGAACCCAGGGACACTCTACCTCCAAGCCACATCCCCAGCCCTTTTTATTTTTTTGTTTTGAAACGGAGTCTCGCTAGGTTGCTAAAAGTCTCCCTAAATTGCTGAGGCTGGTCTTGAAGCTGTGGTCCTCCTGTTTCAGCCTCCCAAGTACTGGGATTACAGGTGTGCACCACCATGCCCAGCTTCAGTAGCCTTTTAATGTTATAACAAATGTATGTGCCAAAGACAATTTGCTTAAAACTTGCTAAATAAAATAGCTTTGCAACTTGCTTTTTTGTGAACTGGTCCAATTAGACTCACTAGTGTTAAAAATGGAAATTGAAACAGATTTGGATGAGGTTGATAAATTCTCAGATCGGGCTTGCCAAGTAAATTTGACCCACTGTCAGCAGACAACAAATTCTATGCCAACTTTTAATCCCATACCAGATGGCGAGAAGACTTGCCCAAGACTTACATTAAAGCTTTGAAATGTTTCCCAATTAGAATAGAATACACATACGCATGCAAAAACTGGTTTACTTTTTCTTTGTATTTCAGGGATAAATACTACCTGTATTTCAATATAACTAAACATTCTAATAATATGTTCTGATTTAAACTTCAAGACTTAGGAAATGGCATCTTACATCTTACACTTCTTTTTTCTTTTTCTTTTTCTTTTTTCTTTTTTGGCGGTACTGGGGATTGAACCTAGGGACATTCTACCTCCAAGCTACACCCCCAGCCCTATTTTTTTTATTTTTATTTTGAAGCAGGGTCTCAGTCCTTGCTGAGGCTGTCCTCTAACCTGCGATCCTCTTGTCTCAGCCTCCCAAGTACTAGGATTGCAGGCATGAGCCACCATATGTTGCATTTCTTTGAGTAGTACCTTTTGTTTTGTTGTTTGCCAATGGCACTTAGCTCTTCCCACTGACAGAAGAGCTGGGTCTTAACCACAAAACAAAAAGCAGCTGGTATGTTCGCTTACTAATTTCCAGAAAGAGTACCCAGACGCACACTCTCTCCAGGTAGTTTCTCTGCTATCACCTAAAACCAGGACGCCATAGAGCATGTTTCCATGGATACCACCATCGCTGGGGCTGCTCAGCTCACAGCCCATATTTAAATTGGCAACTTGCAGCCAGGCGTGATGGCACACATCTGTAATCCCAGAATTTGGGAGGCCGAGACAGGAGGATTACAGGTTCAAGGCCAACCTCAGCAATTTAGTGAGATCCTCAGCAACTTAGCAAAACCCTTATTGTTTCCAAATAATAAATGAAATAGGGCTGAGAGTATAGCCCAGAGGTAGAAGGCCCTGGGTTCCATCTCCAGTACCATAAAAAAAAAAACCAACAACAACAACAAGGCAACGTGACCTGATCTTGTTCATAAGATTAAAATTAGCAGCCATTCCATAAACTATTCCCCTCTGCATAATTAACCCTATTCATCCATTTGGATAATGGGGAGTTCACTTCTGAACTTCAAGGCATTGACAATCAAAAAATAAACTACTGTCTTTCATATGGCTGAATAGATACATAGTTTATATTTTATTTCTTTTCTTCCTTTTTTTGTTTTTGGTACTGGGATTGAACCCAGGGACATTCTTCCTCTGAGTTACACCCCCAGCCCTTTTTTATTTTGAAACAGGGTCTGGCTAAGTTGCTGAGGATCTCACTAAATTGCTGAGTCTGGCCTTGAACTGGTGATCCTCCTGTCTCAGCCTGCTAAGTACCAAGATTACAGGTGTTTTGTTGTTATTTCTAAAGGGATCAGTCTCCCTCCCAAGTCGTCATTCTTCCTGCTGTCTCCTCCACTGATGGTTTTTTGTCCCAAAGCAGCTTTCAGAACACTGTAACTGCTTGCAATTCTTCCATTCTGCCTAAATCCTAGGCAGCGCCATCCCCTGCTATTCTAACACATTAGAATAAAAGAAAGAGGTAGCCATCCGGATGCCCATGTACATAGCTGACGCATCCGCTAGCAAAACACTCAGAGTTTAAATCCCAAAGCTATAAAAATGAACTCTCAGGCCACACAATAAAGGTGACTGTTCACATCACAGAAACATGGTTATGATGATCACCATCCTTCATTGGAGCCACAAAGAATTTATAGCTTAAAAGGTTCCGGTCAGATTTTCACTTAGACAGCTCATCAAACGTAGCTGCAGTCTATGACACAGGAATGATCACTCATGTCTCAACAGGAGAATTTTCAGGATCCTTTAATAAAAGACCATACAAGACCAGAAGCATTATTTTGGTGCCTACTTCCGGGCTCTCCCGTTCACTTGCCAGACCCCCCCCCCATTTCAGAGTTCTCTGGAATTCTGAATGAATGGCAGGGATTGTATTTTTAACTCCCCAGCTCTAATCCTTGACTTCCACTTGTTTAAATTAGCAGCAGCAGAGGCGTGAATAGGACTTCCGCCCTGGCCAGCTGTGGTGCTCTGTCTACCTCGAATCCTGCACACCGGGCACCAACTGCTTCTTGTGCACACTCATTCGGTGTGAACATGCTCCGTCCATCAGGGCAGCTGAGTCCAGCAAAGCTGCTATGGCCCAGAGGGGCGGTGGGAGCTGATTTGGGACAGTAAGAGCTTAATATCCATGGTTCCTGCAGGGTTTATTTACCAGCGTTTTGTCCCCGGGGGTGGGAAAAAATGGGACACTCTGAATGTGCCACTTCTTGAGAAAACTTCTTTGGGAAAACGGTGACTCATCAGCACAGTCCCACGTGTGACTCACGAACCTCGATCCGGAGGGTGAGCGGCTCAGCCACTGTGCAAGAGACACCCGTCATCTGCTCCAGCTCCCCAAATCACCCAGCCCCGGCAGATCTGACTTTGCAAACTGAGCCAGATTCTTGCTTAACCTCGTTTTTCCCTAATCCCTGGAAAAAAACAAGAAAAGAAGGAAAAGGGCTTGGAGTTTCTGTTTGCTTGTTTGACTCGGGGCCAGGAACCCTATGGAAGAACTTTGATGCGGCAGAGTTTTATTATCAACACCCAGAATTTTTTTCCCTCTGATAATGCTATTAAAAGATTTAGAAAATACCTTAAGATTCTTCTGTTAGAACTGAATGAGAGCATAAGAGTTTATTTTACTTGATTCTCTTATTTCTAGATGACAATTACAAAATACATAGTTGGTAGACCTTTTTTGGGGGGGTGTTGTTTTTGTTTTATGGTACTGAGGATTGAACCCAGTGGCATTCTAACTCTGAGCTACACCTCCAGCCCTTTTTCTATTTTTGTTTTGTTTTGTTTTGTTTTGTTTTGAGCAGGTCTCACTAGGTTGCTGAGAGTCTTGCTAAGATGCCGAGGCTGTCCTCGAACCTGCAACCCTCCTGTCTCAGCCTCCCAAGTACTGGGATTACAGGCGCACACCACCATGGTCGGCTTTGGTAGAGTTTTTATTCCACTTTTCCTTTTTCCCTTTCTCACAAACAAAAACATGGGAATCAGAAGAGAAGTGGAGAAAAGATGAGACTCATTATCAGTGGGAAATGCAATACATTCACCCATGTTTTCATTGTACAAACATCTACAGTGGGGTTAATTTACCACAGGGATTCAGTTCCAAAATCAGTTTTGGGGCTGGGCATGCTGGTTCAGTGGTACAGCAGTTTCCTAGCATGTGCAAGGCCCTGAATTCTATTCCTAGCACTGCAAAGGGGAAAGAGAGAGAGAGAGAGAGAGAGAGAGAGAGAGAGAGAGAGAGAGAAAGTCAGCTTTTGCAAATATGGAGTATGGTGAAACCAGACTTTGCACATGTCATATCATTTTTCAATAAGTCCAATGCGGCCAGTTCCTCCAGGGTTAAGGTACTGAGCTGTTTCTCTGGCTGAGCTCCCAATGAAGCAACCCTGTACCCACATACAGATGTTGGGATTTGCTGCATATGTAGCATTGAATTCATGCCACTAAAATATGCATCCGGTGCAGACTGCCTACACCGTGAGACCCTCAAGGAGCTGCCAGTCGAAGGGGTGGGGGGCAGTGACTGGGCAACGGTGAGGTGTGCAACAGAGGCCAGTGTTTTTGTTTTTCTCAACGGTCCAGAGCCTGATGCGCTGTCTCCATAGCTGCATGTTAGATAGCCAACCTTATCGGCGGCATCGGACATCTGGGTAGCAACTTTAATCTCACCATCAGTTTTTAAAAGAAGTTTGTTTTTAAGCCACTGAGCTACTCTCCGTGCTCAAATGCTTTGAAAATTGTTTTCCCAGGCTCTCTGTGTCTGACATATGGTTCCTAGCATGCTGTTTTTCCAGTTGTTCTTAAATGGGACACTGATCTGCCACTTGCCTGCAGACACACTTCTTTCTCTTCTTTCTAATGGGGCCAAATGAATTAACGTCACTTGACCAAAAAGAAGGGCAAAGCCACCTTAGAAACTCAAAATTATTTCTGTCGGTCTAGCTTCTCCTCTATTCATGTGACGGAATTCGACTCCTTGTTTGTTTTGTTTTGTTTTGTTTTTAATTCTAGGAAAGGGATGAGCCACAGGCCCTGGGCATCAGTATCATTTTTTTTTTTTTTTACTGGACATATTCGAAAGGAATGACACAGCCAGGCCTGGTGGCACACGCCTGTAATCCTAGTACTAAGGAGGCTGAGACAGGAGGATCACAGGTTCGAGGCCAGCCTCAAGCAGCTTAGTGAGGCCCTTGGCAACCTAGTGAGATCCTGATTCCAAATAAAAAATAAAATAGTGCTGGGAGGTATAGAATGCTTCTGGGTTCAATCTCCAGTACTGCCAAAAAAAAAAAAAAGGGAATGATACAACATGAACGGGGTTGGGGGGCACAATACCAACACACCTGACATGAACCCTTCGGTCTGAAGAGAGACCAGAGGTGCTTTGAAGAGTCAGTTCCATTTCGCAAGAAATGATTAGGATCAAAGACATTAGGCTTCAAAGACAGGGAAGAGTGCCACGGGGAACCTTGCAAATAATCCATAATGTTGTTTTTTTGAGGGGGGTGGGTACTAGGGATTGAACCCAGGGGCATTCTACCTCCGAACTACACCTCCAGCCCTATTTTTTATTCTTTATTTTGAAACAGGGTCTCACTCAGTTATGGAGGGCCTCACTAAGTAGCTGAGGCTGGCCACGAACCCAGATCCTCCTGTCTCAGCCTCCTAAGTACTGGGATTACAAGCATGCGCCACCACGCCCATGCTCTTTTTATTTCGAGACAGGATCTAGCTAGGTGGCCCAGGCTGGCCTCAAATTTGTGCTCTTCCACAATGTCTTTTTACATGTATTTCTTGGCATCTGTGGTGGGAGGCATCACCCAAACAAGATAGAATGGTGCCGTGGATTGGAATCCGCCTCTACCGTTAACTGGTGAAGAGGCCACGGAAACGTCATGTAACATCTCTGAGCCTTGGTTTCCTCCAAAGGAGCATGAGAGCATCCATTGCAGCAGGCTGCTTTGAGCACTCCGTCAAGTAACAGAGGGAGAGTACCGAGCACTGTGCTAGGCACATGACACTCTACAAACATTGTTTCTCTTCCTTTCCCTTAAGAAAATCTACCCAAATTGTTTCAAGGGATCTGCATAATTTGAATGCAAAAAAATCTGCAGACACATTAGGGTACAAAGAACCCAAGAAGATGGGGAAGAATAATGGTGAACACTGATTTATTGAAGAAAAAAACTATAGATCTATTAGATTTCATATTGTCAGAGTGGACAAATAATCATTGATCTTGACACAAAAGTATTCTTAAAACACGCCGGGCGTGGTGGCGCAAGCTCGTAATCCCAGTACTTGGGAGGCAGAGACTGGAGGATCTGGGTTTTCAGCCAGTCTCGGCTACTTAGTGAGGCCCTCTGCAACTTAGTGAGACCCTGTTTCAAATAAAGAATAAAAATAGGGCTGGAAGTGTAGCCCGGAGGTAGAATGCTCCTGGGTTCACTCCCTGGTAACACACACACACACACACACACACACACAAAAAAAAAAAAAAAACCACAAGAGAAGCCGGGTGTGGTGGCACACACCTGTAATCCCAGTACTTGGGAGGCTGAGACAGGAGGATCACAGGTTAGAGGACAGTGGAGTAGTGAGACTCTCATCAACCTAGCAAGAACTTGTTTCAAATTAAAAATAAAATAGGGCTGGGGGTGTATCTCAGAGGTAGAATGTCCCTGGGTTCCATCCCCAGTGACACATACACACACACACACACACACACACACACTCACACACACAACCCACAAAAGAGCTGGGTAACCACAAATCTCAGATAGTTCCCCAACCCTTTTTAAAAAAAAAACAACATTCTAATAATAGCAGCTCTCAGATACAGTGTGAGTAGAGGCCAGGGCTACGTAGAATTCCTTTAGTGGCCTTGTTAAGTGTGTGGGTGGTAATGAGCACCTCATGTCAGCACACGACTTTTAGTCTCACATTTAAAGTTGAAAAGAAAAAGAAAAAGAAAAGGATTTCAGCCTGAAATTAAAAAGTACCATAAGATCAAATACTAGCAAGAGGATATCTAATGGCTTTCCATTTTTCCTAACAGAGAAATGCTTAAGAATTTTTAATCTAACTTAATTTTTTAGTAATTTACAAGGAGAAAAAGTTCCAAAATGTGGGAGGATCATCCAGGTACAGAAAGGCAAGACACCTTGACACTTCTATGACTTCAAGTAATGGGAAAACATGTTTAGTCTAAAAAGAACTGTAGTTTTATTATTTATTTATTTATTTAGGTACTGGGGATTGAACCCAGACGCATTCTACCGCTGAGCTACACCTCCAGCCCTATGTATTTTTTATTTGGAAACGGGGTCTCACTAAGTCGCAGAGGGCCTCATTAAGTTGCTGAGGTTGGCCTCGAACCTACAATCCTCCTGACTCAGCCTCCCAAGTACTGGGATTACTGGCATGTGCCACCGCACCCAGCCAGTACTGTAGTTTTAAACAAAGCATGTTTACACAAATCCCAAAGAGTAGTTCTGTACCTACAAGTGAATGTTAATAATACACACACACACACACACACACACACACACACACACACACACACTACTGCTTCGACTTTTTTATCTAACAAAGAACTGTAGTATCTGTTTCAAGCATGACTTATTACCCATCCAAATCCCACCCTTCTTCACTGAAGTAGCAGATATAAATTCTCACATAAAGGAAACATCTCTTTGTTGTGCACATAATTTTTTTTATTTTGGCATTTTAAACCGATAGGAAAATTATAAGGATATATATAAGAGGTATTGAAAATTATAATATGTAATCATGTACTTGATTCACCAACCGCCCTATATATTTTTAAGTTAGTTCCTACTGAATAGTAGCACTAGAATAGTTGCCCGTTTTCAAGTGGTCCCTCCAAGCATTACAGGTGATGGTAATATGTTAGCTGGTCACTTTTCTAACTTTGAAGAGAAGTGGATTTTATAACATATGCAAGATAAAGAAAAATGAGGAAAAAAAAGGTTAAGATAACCAATTCAAATAACCAAGTTCAGGAAACCAAGTGTGATAGTGTGATACAAGTAATAAATATGTCTGTCTCTGTCCCTGTTGCTGTCCAGGAGCTCCTAGGAGGCTTGCAGCTAGAGGTACTGAGAGAATCTTTTGTTCTAATACTTGGTCTTTGACTCCACCCAGTTCCTGACACAGAGCTCCTAAGACCTTTGTCATTTTCAGAGTGATAGGAGTGTCTGGTACAGCCTCCCTCACTCCCTGGGAATTTCCTGGGTGATGGGAGCATCTTTGATTCTAATGAGGCAACTCAGGGAGGGCTCCTGGGATGAGGGAAGCTTTGGGGTGAGGGCTGGTTGCTATGGGAACCATCCACACCATTAGAGGGTTGGCACTTTCCAGCCCACTCCCAGTCTCCAGGGGAACAGGAGAGGGGCCGGAAAGTTGCGCTGATCAGCGATGGCCAATGATGTAATAGACTATGCTCAGGTAATGACGCCTTCTTATAAAGGACAGGTTATTCAGGGTGAGCCTCGGGGTGGCTGAACATGTGGCGTTTCCTGGAGGGTGGTGCACCAAGACAGAACACGGATGCTCCCAGCCCCTTCCCTCATTCCTTGCCTGTGCAGCTCCTCCAGCCGGCTCTTCATCCCCATCCTTTGTAACAAATGGGTGTCTGTAAGTGAAGTGTTTCCCCGGCTTCCGTGAGCCACTAGCCAATTAGTCCTACCCAAGGAGGGGGGTCACAGGAACCCTGATTCGTAGCTGATTGGTTGGAAGGACAGGTCACAATCTGGAGTTTGGAACTGGCATCTGAAAGGGGGGCATTTTGGGGACTGAGCCCTTAACCTGTGACATCTGTCGCCATGACCAGGTAGATAGAGTTGTTTGTTTGAGGTGCTAGGGATGGAACCCCCGCCCCCCCGGGCCTGGAGCAACTAGGCAAGTGCTCTACCACTGAGCTACACCCCCCACCCTCAGAACTGAATTACATTAGAGGGGACCCCATTACACCCCATTGGTGTCCACTGGAGAATCTGGTGTCAGAAGTGTTGTGCTGAATTGAGTATAAAAGGAAAACCTTTTCCTTCCCTTCAGACCAGGTGACACCAAATTGGCTGATAACGTCAAACTAAAGCAGTAAGATTTCAGCAGTACCGGTGACCCTAATATAGCAGTAATGGTGACCCTAATATCCTTCCTTCTGCGGAAGGAGAAGCGGCCCCGCCCGCCCGCCCACTGGAGGGAAGAGGGCGGTGGGTGCTGTTTATGGCGGCTCTGAAGCCACGGCAGGGCGTGGCCGTGAATCAAACACTTGAACAACAGCTCGGCCACAGGGGCTTTTTCCCTGAGCCTTTTATTCCATGGACAGGGAGATTTTTCAAAATAGGAGAGAATCACCTTAGCATTATTCCTTTATGAATTCAACCGGCAGCCTCCAAATACGTTTTCTTAGACGTAGAGGAAATATGTGTGAATAACATTTTAATTCTCGGGTAGATGTCCTTCCCGCGCTGGGAATGAAAGCTCTACTTACACAGACAGATTTTGCAGGGGAAAAAAATGATAAGAAGCACTTATCTCTGCCTCACCCTCTGCGAAATATGTGATTATTTATTTATTCATTTATTTATTCATTTATTTATTTATTTATTTGTGGTACTGGGGATTGAACCCAGGGGCATTTTACCTCTGAGCTACAACCCCAACCCTATTTTTTATTTTTTATTTTGAAACAAGGTCTCACTAAGTTGTGGAGGGCCTCACTAAGTAGCTGAGGTTGGCCGAGAGCCCGGATCCTCCAGTCTCAGCCTCCCAAGTACTGGGATTACAAGTGTGCGCCACCACGCCCGGCTGAAATATGTGATTTAAACAACAACAACAAACACATCTTCAGGAGAACAGCTCTAAAGATGACCTTAAAATGCTCAAGAAAGAGCCTGCAAACTCACGGAGGGTCACCCACATATTACTAGACTTCACTGGGTACCATGTGGAGGGCGGTTTATCGATGTGTTATAAAAGCCTTGAAAAAAGCTCTGATCCAGCAATCTGCTTCCAAGAAGCTGAGACAGAGGAAACAATTAGATAGAGATGGTGGAGACGATATCTGCCTCCCCTTCTGGGTGCTAGGTCTGGCAAGGGACCAAGTTGTAGATAAAAAACAGAAGTGCTGTGTAGGATTCTGGGGACTTTTTTGTTTTTTGTTTTTTGTTTTGTTACTGGGGATTGAACCCAGGGACATTCTACCTCTGAGCTACACCCCCAGCCCTTTTTATTTATTTATTTTTATTTTGAAACAGGATCTCACTAAGTTCTGGAGACTGGCCTTGTACCTGCAATCCTCCTGCCTTAGCCTCCCAAGTACTGGGATTACAGGTGTGTACCGCCATGCCTGGCACAGCAGCCCTTCTGAATCATGGGAAATGGAAGCCACTCGATCAGAACAACTACACAGAAAGACAGAGGTCCATGGGGCCTTCACGCCAGCCTCTTGACTGCCTTATTCCAGATTTCTTTAATGCTAGAGAAATAAACGATCTCATTTCACATCCCTATAAACCACAGGCATTCATTCCAAACCAAAACAAAAAGTATGCAAAATGTATGTGCAAGGATAGCCACTGCGGTTTTGTTTATATGTTAAATGTATGATGATACCGTAGTTAAATAAATTACATAGTCCTGACAAAGACTGAATGGACATCATGAATGACATAGAGCTACATTTGTTCAAATGAAAAGATGTCCGCCATATAGTGCCGAGTGCACATAAGCCCATCTTGGTTCATGGAATTTATAGGAATGAAGAGGAAGTTGGAGACGGGCGTGGTGGCGCACGCTTGTAATCCCAGTACTTGGGAGGCAGAGACCAGAGGATCAGGGTTCGCGGCCAGTCTCAGCTACTTAGTGAGGCCCTCCGCAACCTTATGAGACCCGGTTTCAAAATGAAGGCTAAAAAATAGGGCCGGGGGTGTAGCTTGGAGGTAGAACGCCCCTGGGTTCAATCCCTGGTACCGCAAAAAAAAAAGAGGAAGTTGGCTTTAAGATTTCTTTGCACGTCTTCATCTTGTACAAGCATTATTTTTCTAAACAGAAAAAAAGAATATGAAAGGTCCCCCCAGCTGTACCCACTTCCTGCTTAAAAAGTCATGTCGCATTCCACATTTGAACCTACACGGCTAATTACAGCCTCTGGAGTAATTCCACAGCTAGAGTATAGGATGAGAGTCTTGCCAGTCCCCAACGGTGACTTAGAGAAGGCGCCACCTTAAGACTCTCAGGAGTGCGTAGCCTAAAGGTGCTCTGAACCAGGAGAGTCACAAAAGGGGGGAAATGTACGGGAGGGGAGGATCAAGAGGATCAAGGGAGGTTCTATAATTAAGCAATATTTTATGGCTGCCTCTGACAGCTGCTCCAGTGAGTGGGGGAGACTGGAGGAGGCTCAGCCAAGCCAGGAGCAGCCCTCCCAGGGCAGGTCGGGTGGGGCAGTCCTTCCCAGCCATGTCTGCACTTCACAGGACTAGGAGGCATCTTACACCCAGCACCTGTCAGCTTTGGAGACGCCCAGCTGCGGTACTGTTGTTGCTGTCATCTGCCTAATCCAGAAGGGAGAGGCATTTATTGTATCTACAAAGATTAGGATAAAATATCTTTGGTGGTTCTGAGGAAAGAGAATGCACGCTTCACGTGACCGCGTTTGTTTTCTTCTACTCCCTCCTGCCTTTTTTCTTTTCCTTTTTTTTTTTATTAAAGGAAGAAACCTACTCTTGCAGCTGTCTTTTCCATTGTGAACCCCCACGCTAATTATATATCCGCTACAAATAATGGTTTAGATTTAGTCTGATGACCAGTCACAAGCTCCTTCTTATCCACCGGGAGGCACATCCTGCCTTCAGACCCTTCACGCAAATCCATTGACTTGGAGAGGAGTCCCGTGCAAGGAACCAAGCAGGATACGGACTGTAATAACTGTCGGAGGAAGTGACATTTTCTTTACAGGATACCTTTAGATATTTTCTTTCCATGAGACTATTTATTTATTTTATTTTGGTGCTAGGGATTGAACCCAAGGGCACTCTACCTCTGAGCTACGCCCCCAGCCCTTTTTATTTTTTACTTTGAAACAGGCTCTCACTAAGTTGCTAAGGCTGGCCTGGAACCTGCCATCCTCCTGTCTCAGTCTCCCAAGTACTGGAATTACAAGCATGTGCCACCACGCCCAACCTCCATGAGACTTCTTCAAATGAAGTTAAACTTGACTTTATATAAGCTGTGGCCATCTCGGTAGTTCCAACTGTGGATTGAGTGCAGAAGGCCTGACACACAGCAGATAATCAAAAAGTACTCAAGGGATGAATGGCTGAATAAAGGAAGGAAGGAAGGAATGGACGAATAAATGAATGAATATATTTAATGGGTTTACTCCAGCAAATCATTTTGCTTCTCAACATCAACTGAATCAAAGGAATTGTAGTCACACCATGAAGACCTTTTATCAATAGGCACTCGTAAAACTCATTCAAGAAGATTTGTTTTTTTACTTGTCCCAGGAAAGATAAATGAGAGAGTCCTACCATACAATCTAAAACAAATCAAATCATTATCAGTTCATTCTTGTTCAGCTCAGCAAACTGGTTGATTAAGCCTCTGCGAGTAGCACACACCATGGGCCTTGAAAGCACACCACATCTGGCATTTAGTAGACACACAAGAAGTGTTTGTTGAATGAATGAAAGAAAGAAAGAGAAAGAAAGAAAGAAAGAAAGAAAGAAAGAAAGAAAGAAAGAAAGGCTACTAATATTCATAATAAGCTGGGTATGGTGGCACATGCTTGTAATCCCAGTACTTGGGAGGCTGAGACCGGAGGATCTGGGTTCGCGGCCAGCCTCAGCTACTAAGTGAGGCCCTCTGCAACTTAGTGAGACCCTGTTTCAAAGTAAAGAATAAAAAATAGGGCTGGAGGTGTAACTCAGAGGTAGAATGCCCCTGGGTTCAATCCCCAGTACTGCAAAAATAAATAAATAAAAAATATTCATAATAATGATAGCCATGATAACAATGATTCACATTAGCCATACTATTAGTTATAATATTCACAATAAACCATGGTAATAATGTCTGATAATCATGACTGACATTTACATAGCATTTTAGAGCTTAAAAATTAACTTAATCTTATGTAACAGCTCTATTAATCTCCATTTTTTAAGATCCAGAAACTCAGTTGGGAGAAATGAAATGACTTAACGAAGTTGTTAGTGTCTAGATGGCAGATCAGAGAGCCAAATCTTCTCCTAGGCAGATCAAGAGCCCTTTCCATGATATACGATTCTGGCTTTATGCACCCAAAGAGGCTGACGAGCATAACCTAGACCATGAGGAAAGAAGGAAAAGAGGGTATGGACCCTCAGTCCGCTGACCCCCTGGCCTGTGCAGGAACATCTCCTGCAGGCCAGACACACCACCCTCCCTCCCTTCCCTCCCCAAGCCCTCCAGGCATGTCATGTGTAAACTCGCCTGCAAAGTTACCTTTTGACAGACTGGTTTTAATCAGACCCATTCCTTCAAGAGACTCTTGTGACAGTAAAACAAATTAACTCCATGTGATCCTGTGGCTGATATTAGGGAGGAGAGGAAGAAATACAAGTAGCAGTTTAAAAAAGATAGAATAGATACAAAACAGAATGCAAACTCTCCATTACATCCTAAAAAGAAGAGGTAGAGGACTCTGAAAATGGATTAAAGATGTGAGGACCACAATTCAATATGCCTTGACCACTGATTGAATCCCGAACCAGAGCAGGGTGTGATTTGAAAGGGCTCCAACAATAACAGCTCCAGACCGCCTTGCCTTTAGTTTTTTATTAATGTCTTTATTGCTTATTATTTACTGGGACTAACACTCAAGTAGGGTTGATGTATTCATTCTATAATAAGTTGGTGATACGCCTTCATCATTGACCATAACTATAATTACTTAACTGAAATTCAACAGGTACATTAATCTTTCCTATGAAATTATTCTTACCAAAAAAAAAGAGTAGTAAAGGTAAATGCTAATTTTTCGAAGCTACTACCTTTTAGCTTTTCATATTTTACATTTTTAACACTTCAAGTATATTTTCGTGTTGCATACTGAAATAAAAAATAGTTCTATTTCATTTTGGGTAAGGATTTGCCGTCATTTCAAAGGACTCTTTGAGAAGAAGCTCATGTGTGCATAATTCATGAGCATAACGAATATGGTATTAGCTGGGCATGGTGGTGCACGCCTGTAATCTCCAGTACTTGGGAGGCTGAGACAGGAGCATCGCAAGTTTGAGACCAGCCTCAGCAACTGAGCGAGACCCTTGGTAGCTTAGTGAAATTCTATTTTGAAATAAAAATAAAAAGGGCTAGGAGTATAGCTCAGAGGTAGGATGACCCTGGGTTTAATCCCCAGTATCACAATAAATTAATTATTAATTAATTAATAAAGTATTAATACAAAAGCATGGGGATATGTACAAATGTTAGTTACCCTAATACATGTTGCCTAATGTGGAAAGAAAGGGTGAAGCCTATGACTCTACTGAAATGAAATCGAAAAGAAAATGCTAGAAACTTGACTTTATGTGAACCACCTGTATCTTCTTAGCTCTAAGATGTTCCTTGAATATTGAATTTTTGTCACCATGGAGGCTAAGATAAGCCAGGAAGTTGAGCTGTAGTCTGGAAAATTCCCACAAAAACATCTGTTTTGGGGAAAAGATGTAAATGAAAATATGTACTGAGGTAGGGGCTTGGGTCATCGTGGTCGACACTAAGTCACTGTGTGGTCACTGGAGGTAGAGACTTCTGAGTCTGCCAGTCACGTCACTGTGCCACTGGATCTCATCTGACACGTGGACCTCAATCTCCTTCTCAGGTAATGAAAGCTGTCAGGTCAGCCAGACTGTCTCTGAGGAGACGCAGCTTTGGGGCAGTGGAACTCCAAGTATATCCCCCACACCCCTGTACCCCAAAGAGTTCTGTTATCAAATAAGCTTGGAAAACACTGAATGCTGTATTTCCCTCCTAAAATTAACACACTACATGTAAAAGATTTGGGGTTTAAATTAGCTTAACTCAACATTTCATCCTTTTTTATATGCAGTTATTAATATCCTACAAAATAGATTTTTTAGAAGTTAAGTGATAGATGATACTATTTATGATATTTGTTCCTAGCATGACAATTCAATACAGCAGCACTGTCTGAAAACACACGGTTCTTCAGACATCAGAGCAATAGTCTTCAAGCACAACTAACTCGAACTAAAAAGCAACAGGCAGCTCCTGTAGAGACTTTGGGCCATTCAAAGATGCTATGAAGGCTTCGTTCCAAAGCATCCCAGTGTCCAAATTCATACACAGTAGAATTAACACAGATTAAACGAGTGAGAGAGAGAGACTGGCATACACACATAAAATGTGCACACATCCAGATAGTTTGAAACTAATCTTGTGCTTTTAGAAAATGACCCAAGCTGTTTGTACCCAAGAAAGTTTTTAGTCTTCCCCCTCATTTTAAAACCGGGAGCCTGTACATGTCTATTCTTAGTGAGTTTTCGAAATGAAGCTTCCCCTGGTTCGAGGTCACAGCTGCTGCAAGGCACCCTGGGTGGCTCCTCTCCATCCCTTTGAAACAACTGGTGGGAACCTCACGACAGGCCATCAACCCAGCTGTTCACTCTTCCGTTCTAACTTTAGCAAGTCGCTTCGCCACTAATGTCACTAGGGCATGCCAACATTGAAAACCACACCCCCGAAGGTGGATTCCTGTGCCCTCCAAAAAACTCCAGCCACACAGAGCAAAGTCTCTCTTGTGTCCCAAGCGTGGTACCGCCCAAATCGCTGGTTCCATATGACCTGATTTATGTGAGGCATGACGGTGACCTAAGCAGCAGACCCCACACCACAAATCGCCACACCCCCCAACCCCAGTTCAGCCCATTGGAAAGTTACCTACTAGCAGCGGTGAAGCCCAAAAGCCCAGAATCTAGAAAACTATGGAAACCGACTTTGGATCCCAGAGACCTGCACATTCACTCTTCTGTCTTACTAAAATGCAGGATGCGTGCTTTGCCAGTTCCAGCGCGACACGTCCTTGTCATGAAGCCCTTCTAATGCAATTACTGGTATTTAGTTGAGTGTACATGCCGTCATCCTAATTTCCTTTGGATCCTTAACTGTATGCTCATTGTTATCACTTGCCCCAAAGCCAGGAGAATTCAGGATTATTTGACTGTTGATTATCCTTTGAGACTTATTAATTAAAATAATTTCCTCGGGTGAAAGGAGTTGCTCTTTTTCTGAGTTTCCCTGGACGCTGCTCACCCCTGGGAACTCTAAGAATGCCTTGCTAAGCTCCCCTGTAATTGACTGCCTCCATTGTGAACATATGCGTGGACTTCAAAAACATTAAACGACTTACACAAATGGAAACAACATGCCCTTTGAGTTCTATTGATAACTTAACCTTTAGCGTTTTTTGGATGAAATCCCAATTCTCAGGAATTAGGGAGCGTCGCTGAATGAAACCATTATGTAAAACATTGTTGTGGGAATTATTTTGTGTGAAAATATATACAGTGCATCATTTAAAATGTCTTTGAAGGTGGGCATTCATAATTTGTAATTAAAATATACATGTCTTTTATGGCTTCTCTACATCATGCTTCTTCTCTCAGGGACATGGAATTTTCAACAAGAAACAAACTCACCGCCCTTGAGGCCAGGGAGTGAACACCCTGGGGTCCCTTCCCTTCCCCCCTCCCTCCTTTATTTCTTGTACTAGGAAATTGAACCCAGGAGCATTCTACCTCTGAGCGCTTTTTATTTTTCATTTTGAAACACGGTCTCACTAAGTGGCTGAGGCTGGCCTCAAGCCTGTGTGCCTCCTGTCCCAGCCTCCCAAGTGCTGGGATGGCAGGTGTGCACTAACACACCTGGCTGGGAATGTCCCATTTCTTGGCCTGAGAGCTTGCATTTGTGAACGCTCACCAGTCAGTATATTCATGGTTTATATATTTTCCTACAAAAATTCTACTTTATTTATTTTGCGGTACTGGGGATGGGAGCCAGGGGTATTTTACCTCCAAGCTACACCCCTTGCCCTATTTTTTATTTTGAAACAGGGTCTCACTAAGTTGCAGAGGGCCTCACTAAGTAGCTGAGGCTGGCCGCGAACCCGGATCCTCCAGTCTCCACCTCCCAAGTACTGGGATTACAAGCGTGCACCACTTTATTTTTCAAAGTAATCATGAGAAATTGCTTCCCTTTGAGTAATTTGTATAAAAGAAAAAAGGATGTGGTTTCTATCTAGCAGAGGCCTAAGAATGAACTGAAGGCCTTTACAAGGAATAGAATTAAGACCGGAGGTTTTGTTTTGTTTTGTTTGTTTTAAGAAGGGTGCACAATATTTGGTTTGAACAAACCAATGTGAAGAACACATTTGAGGTCATTGGGAAGATCTGAGTATATACAGGGTATTAAATGATATGAAAAATTGTTTCTAGCTGGGCATGGTGGCGCATGCTTGTAATTCCAGTACTTGGGAGGCTGAGGCAGGAGGATCGCAGGTTCGCGACCAGCCTCAGCAACTTAGTGATATCCTCTTTCAAAATAAAAAAGAATAAGATAGGGCTGGGGGTGTAGCTTGGAGGCAGAATGCCCCTGGGTTCAACCCCCCGTACAGCAAAAAAAAAAAAGTTTCTATCTTAACCTGATCCAATAAGAAATTCATAAAACCATTTATACTTTTGTTAAAATGCTCAATTTAATCATAAGGAGCCCATGTACAATAATGGTCTAAAGTCTTTTTGTTTGTTTAAGTTTGGGCTGGGAGCCAGGCATGGTGCTGCACACCTGTAATCGCAGTACTTGGGAGACTGAAACAGGAGGATCACAGGTTTGAGGCCAGCCTCAGCAACTTAGACTATCAGCAACCTAGGGAGACCCGGTTTCAAAACAAAAAATAAATAAATAAAATAGGGCTGAGGTGTAGCTCGGAGGTAGAATGCCCCCCGATACCCCCCACCCCCCCAAAAAAAGAATACATGAAACAAAAATCGCAAAGGTTAATAATTCTTAAATCCAGGTAAGGGGTATATGATGGGTCATTACAGTATTCTTTCTCATTGCCTGTTTGACATGTCATGTAATAAAGTGTCAAAAGTAGCAACTTTTATCTAACAATAAAATCCTTCTTAAGTCTTTTTCATCTCAAATTTCCAAAATAAATTTCAGTAGATTTCTTCGCCAATTAAAATTTATGTTGCTGTTCAAAGTTCTCCATTATTTGGTGGAGCCTGGGGAGACACCCAGAGCTTAGTGGGCCCAGAATTCTGACTCTTTGTAAATTAAGCCAAATGGCACACCTCCCTGGATCCTCCAGTTCTAGCAATTAATAATTAATTAAATAATTAAGGGGAGGGATGGTAAGCGACCCAAGAGAAGTACTGGTCCATTCTGAACCCTGAAAGTGGTTGGATGCTTTCCAAAGACAAGCCATCCTATTCCTGCCCTGCTCTAGCAGAAATGCCATTTTTTCCTTCTGGACCATTCTCCATGGGGGAATTAGCCCTGGCATTTTTTTTTTTTTTTTGCAGTACTGGGGATTGAACCCAGGAACATTCTATCTCCGAGCTACACCCCCAGCCCTATTTTTTTGTTCCTTATTTTGAAACAGGATCTCACTAAGTTGCGGAGGGCCTCCCTAAGTAGCTGAGGCTGGTCACAAACCCGGATCCTCCTGTCTCAGCCTCCCAAGTACTGGGATTACAAGCGTGCACCACCACACCCGACTTTAGACCTGGAACTTCTAAGGCCCTGCTGCCAGGTCAGTGCACTGCATATCTTTGAAAAGGACAGCCCACTTCTTCTCTGTGATGCTAACCTCAGGAAGCAGAAACAACGGATTTGCGGGTGGGTGCTTCGTGCATGTGTGTCCTGCCACTGAGCTGCACCCCCAGCCCCAGGGAACTGTAGATATTAATTCCCAAGGCTCCAGTGCAGTGGGCCTGGGAGGGGAACTTGCTCCTGATAAGCGTATTACCAGCTGTTATGACAACAAAGGACAAAGAGCCCTCAGAATGCTCACTGCCCGGAGTCTCAGACTTGGAAGCCATATTGCATAATGATGTGGGCAGTGGAGTCAGAAAGAATCTGGGTTGATGGTCAGCTCTGCCACTTCCTAGCTGTGCAACCTTAGACAAGTGACTCAGCCTCGGTATCTCAGTTTCCTTATCTTATAAAATGGAGCTTTTGCTGTCGTGGTTAAAAGGTCAGAGCTGGGAGTCGTGGTGCACGGCTGTAATCCCAGTATTTGGGAGGCTGAGACAGGAGATCACAGGTTCAAGGACAGCCTCAGCAACTTAGCAAGACACTGTTTCAAAATAAAAAAATAAGCCAGGCATGGTGGTGCATGCTTGTAATCCCAGTACTCAGGAGGTGGAGACAGGAGGATCCGGGTTCACGGCCAGCCTCAGCTACTTAGTGAGGCCTCTGCAACTTAGTGAGACCCTGTTTCAAAAATAAAGAATAAAAAATAGGGCTATGGGTGTGGCTCGGAGGTAGAATGCCCCCAAGTTCAATCCCCAATAAATAAATAAATAAATAAATAAATAAATAAATAAATAAATAAATAAATAAAACGGGGCTGGAGGTGTAGCTCAGAGGTAGAATGCCCCTGTGTTCAATTCTCAGTACCACCAAAAAAAAAAAAAAAAAAAAAAAAAAGGTCGGGGGCCAGTCTGTGTTCTACCCTAGCTCTTATGCTTCCTAGTTGCAGAAACATGCACAAGTTACCTAACCTGTCCCTGTGCCTCATTCTACCTCCAATACGTATGACACACAATGCGTACGAAAACAAAGCCTGACAGGTACAAAGCATCCATAAACATTAGCTATCATCATCAGGATGAAAGGAGCCACTGCATAACGGTTACCTTGAAATTAAAGTCTCTAAGGCACAGAGCACTCCTAGCATAGTGCCTGACACCCATCATTGTTCTCTAAATGTCAGCTATTATTTTGGGGCTTCAGAATGACTATTAGGTTAACAATGCCAACATGTATTTTACTGATACAGAAACCAAAGATGAAGAGACTGCCGCTCCTTGCTGCTTCCCGAAGTCCTCCAGCCCCCAAGGGGCCACCGTGAAGGAGCAAGAAAAACTCAAAGAGCACTGGAAGATAGATGTACTCACTAACATCGGCATAAGCATTCTGAAGCTAAAATTAAAAATACAAACTGGTAAATTGACAGAAACAACTGCAGACTGCTCCAGGAAAGATCTTTGGAAGAAAGGCAAGGAGTCCAACCTCAGACACAAGTGCCCCTGGAAGTCTATGCTGAAATCTTTGTTTTTGGTTGTTGTTGTTATTGTTGTTTGTTTTCATAGCACTGGGGATTGAGCCCAGGGACATTCTACCTCTGAGCTACACCTCAGCCCTTTTTATTTCTTATTTTAAAATAAGAAATTTTTATTTCTTATTTTCTTGCTAGGTTGCTGAGAATCTCACTGTATCGCTGAGGCTGACCTCTCAGCCTCCCAAATACTGGGATTATAGGCGTGTATCACCACCCCTGGCTTAACTTAATTTTTTTTTTTGTACTGGGAATTGAACCCAGAGGCATTCTACCTCCAAGCTACACCCCAGCCTGGTTTTATTTCTTATTTGGAAACAGGGTCTCACTAGGTTGCTGAGAGCCTCACAAAGTTACTGAGACTGGATTTGAACCTGCGATCCTCCTGTCTCAGCCTCCCAAGTACTGCGATTACAAGCGTGCGCCACCACGCCTGGCCTAACTTCATTTTTAATGCATGGAGAAATCACCCTTGGAAAAATAATTCAGTTGCAAATCTTTTTGAAAAGCGAGTGATTATTTTTCCTATAGAAATAACCCCCTTAAGAATGTGTTTGGAGATTTAGGTTTTTCTGTTTAACTCAAAACAAGCAGCTTTGTGGTTGAGCATGTATAGGCCTTCAGGGTGTGTGTCTATCTCAGGTGGACAGTGACAGTCCCTGAACATGTGACCGTGCTTCACAAAGGCCTTGGTATTTGACCTACCAAGGGCTAGAAAAGCCATAAAGGTATATTCTCTTAATAGATGCCTCGAACTATCTATTTCTCAGCAGCATGCCAAAATGGCAATTTTTGCACCACCATGCCCAGCTAAAAATAAATATTTTAAAGAAGGTTAGGAGAGTCTAAGAACTTGCTTGTGAGCCCTATGCAGTAAGACATCACTTCCTAAACAAATGCAGGCCTCTGGGTCCCTCCACCCGCAGACATACAACCCTACCACTGGGCTCTGTCACCATCTGCAAAGGGCTCTGGTCTCCCACTGGCTGGTCAGGCCAGCTCACTACCTGGATATTAGCATTCTGAGTTCTGATCCCACTGGGGAGGCTGACAGAGAAACAGAAAGGGGGAGAGGGACGCTTCCCTCTCGCTGAAAGAAGGAAAGATTCACATGCTGAGTGCAAGGCAGAGAAAAGCAGTTTTACAGCCATTATCGCATCTCAAATTGGGCTTCAGTTCAAGAAAATGAACACTTTCTTTCAGCTCATGCCTTTGTGCTACAAAGCTGAATTTCTCAACCCTGCATTTACACAAATTAATGTTTTCCATATTTTTGTTCTCTTTTACCTCCCAACTGTCAGGCTTTCTTCCTAGACCTCTTCAAGGAGATAAAATTCAACTGCAAGGGGAGAACTGCTAGGAGCAGAATCACCAAAAAGTTTTTTTCTTTAGCAAAATAAATGAAGATGATGTCTTTAGTCTTGTGACCTGCAGTGGCCGGTCTAACCACTCAGTGAGTGAGACATAAAGGGACTGAGACATCGTAACACTTTTGCCTAGAGATTGTCCCTGTCATTCCACATACAAGAAGGTGGCTTACTTGTTTATATTAAACAAAAATGAAGCCAGGCATGGTGGCACATGCTTGCAATCCCAGTACTTGGGAGGCTGAGACGGGAGGATCACAGGTTCGCTGCCAGCCTCAGCTACTTAGTGAGGCCCTCCGCAACTTAGTGAGACTCTGTTTCAAAATAAAGAATAAAAAAATAGGGCTGGGGGTGTAGCTCAGAGGTAGAATGCCCCTGGGTTCCATCCTCAGTACTGCAAAAAAAAAAAAAAAAAAAGAGCCAGGCTGGGGATTTAGCTCAGTGGTAAAATGCTTGCCCATTGTGTGTGTGGCCCTGGGTTTAATCCCCAGCACTAACCAAAAATATGTATATATTGTTTTGATAAATTTCTTGACATTTTTTGACACTTATGAATATCAAAGCTGAGTGTCTTTGGGTTTTTATATTTAACTTCTGAGGCCTCGGCAAGGGGAAACTCATTTAAACAGACTTTTCTATAAGGACTAACAGTTTAAGTCCAAATGCAGACCACAGTATTATTGTTTTCAAAAGAGTTTTGCAAAGATGTTCAAAATATAGATGAGCCTGCTCCATTCCCATCAAATTTTGTAACTAATACATTGAGCATTCAATTATCAGGAGTGTGTGTGTTTGTTAGTTACTGGGGATTAAACCCAGGGACATTCTACCTCTGAGCTACACCCACCTCCCTTTTTATTTTTTGTTTTAAAACAGGTTCTCCCTAGGTTGCTGAGAGTCTCACTAAATTGCTGAGGCTGGTCTCAAACCTGTGATCCTCCTGTCTCAGCCTCCCAAGTTTTGGGATTACAGGTGTGCACCACCATGCCTGGCTTATCAGAATTCTTTTTTTTTTTTTTTTGTGTGTGTGTGTGTGTGTGTGTGTATGTGGCTCTGGGGATTGAAACCAGAGGCATTTTTTATTTTTATTTTTATTTTGAAACAGGGTCTCACTAGGTTGATGAGAGTCTTGCTACTTGCTGAGGCTGGTCTTGAACCTGCGATCCTCCTGTCTCAGCCTCCCAAGTACTAGGATTACAGGTATGCGCCACCACACCCGGCTCATCAAGATTCTTTAATGCTCACCAGAATGCATCCCAGATATTACTAGCAATGGTTTAGGTACAACATCATACATCTTACAGCATCTACCATAAGTAACTCTCCAAACAACAGAACTGAATTCCTGCAGCTGCTTATGTAACATGAGGCCCTCAGGTAGCCTACATGATTGACGGGTATCTTCAGAGGTGCCTTCTACTTCACTGAATAATAGAATCCAGCAACAGGTAAACATTCAAGACTTATCAGAATGGCTATGCTGTCTGAAAAGCTGCTATCAGAAAAACCTTTTCAAATTAAAGCACTTGGGAGACTGAGACAGGAGGATCACAGGTTCGCAGCCAACCTCAGCAACTTAGCGAGGCCACCAGCAACTTAGTGAGATCATGTTTCAAAATAAAAAATAAAATAGGGCTGGGGGCATAGCTCAGAGATAGAATGCTTGTGGGTTCAATCCTCGGCACAAAATAAAAATAAATCAAAGCACCTGGCCGGGCGTGGTGGCGCATGCTTGTAATCCCAGTACTTGGGAGGCGGAGACCGGAGGATCAGGGTTCGTGGCCAGCCTCAGCTACTTAGTGAGGCCCTCCGCAACTTCATGAGACCCGGTTTCAAAATAAAGTATAAAAAAATAGAAAAAAAATCAAAGCACCTTATTTTACCACTTGCATTATAATCACAAGGCTCGTTCCCAGGAGACAAAAATGTATGCATCCTTCTGTGCAAGTCTAGGATGCTAAGAAATGGGGAAAGCCTTAGAGACTAATCTAACATCCTTGTTAACCTGTCTTCTGCTTCATTGTACCACATCTCTAAGTGACAGCAAGAAGCTTCCGAATCACACACATCTCGAGGACCACCTCGACACAACCTACGAAGCAAAGAATATGCTCCTTGGGCACGAGCAGCCTTTGTCCTGGGTGTCAGCCCCGTGGACCTCCATCATTGGCAGGCCTTGTTCCCCTTTTTGAGGCCTGACACTCTCAACAGTGGACAAGTCACAGCAACCAAGTCCATAGCCAGGCTCCTCAATGGTGGCAAAGGATACTCCAAATGAGGTGGCTTGAGGGCCTTGCATAATGAGCCTCAATCTCTCTTGGCCCTCTTTCCTTAGTTCAGGAGTATATTCATTTCTCAATCCACCTGCCTGAGTAAAATCTCAGACCCCCTCAATCTGACAAAAGCCCAGTATCTCTGTACCAGATAACTACTGTACTAAGAAGAGGCTCCCTTCTGGTGAGCAATGCCAGCTACCCTAAAAGGAAGGTAAACAGAGCACTGTGGTCCCCGCGTGGGAGGACGGAAAAACACCTGAGCTGCACTCTGAAACTGGGGAGAAGGAACTTTATGTATTTTACTAGCCAAACAATAAGGAGTCAATTTTTTTAAATCGTCATAGTTCTTTCCAGTATTATCATGTCTCCGTTCTCATGAATATACTTTATGGTTGTGACCATATTGTGTAACATATTCCCACTTTCCCCCCTTTAACTGCATAAAAATATTCCTATGCTATTAAAAACTCTTTTTTAAACATCATAACTTACTTGATCAGTTCCTTAGTGTTGGACATTCAGATTTTTCTTCTTTTTTCATTACAAATAATGCTTCCATAAACATCCTTAAGCAAAAGCCTTTCTCCATGGTCTAGGTTATTTCCTTAGGCTAGCGTCCCAGAATCCGGATTACTGGGTCAAAGAGCACAAATGTTTTATCTTTTGCTTTTTTTTTTTTTTCTGATGCTAGGGATCCAACCCAAGGCCTCACACATGCTAAGCTAGTCTAGCTCTACCATGGAATTTGTGTGTGTGTGTGGTGGGGGCGCCGAGGACTGAACCCAGGAGCATTCTACCTCCGAGCTACAACCCCAGTCCTATTTTATTTTTATTTTTGAAACAGGGTCTCGCTAGGTTGATGAGAGTCTCACTACTTGCTGAGGCTGTCCTTGAACCTGCAATCCTCCTGTCTCAGCCTCCCAAGTACTAGGACTACAGGCATGCACCACCACGCCCAGCTAAAGTTATCTTTAATTGACCAGCCAATTTTTTTAATCATATCCCATTGATGTTCTATCTCTGTCGTGCTTGGGTTGTGTCAGTCTATAAGATAAGGATTCTGTAATAGCAATGACTAAGGTCAAGGTACCATAGGAAGTAACCTGGTTCAGAAATTAACATCACTTTGCATGGTACTGACTTGTGGATTAATAGCTGGATACTGGATGGAAGATGTGATTTGTCAAAGTTAATAGGCTGGAGAAAACAAAGGGTCTAATTAGCAAATGGATTATTCTTGGACCCTTAACTAGTCTCAGAAGGATAAGCTTATTGGTTCCCATGGCAGAAAAGACAGAACAAATAGCCAGGTTAATCGCTGAAGTTCAAAAAGTTGGCCAGTAGTGGTTGTTAAGGGCTCCGTGTCCAGGAAATCCCGCCAGACAGGCACTGTTTGCAAATGGCTGGGAAATATGGTCTGTTGCCATCAATAACAGATGAAAAGCAGGATTTGGTTAAAAGGGTGAGCGTTTGCCCAGGCAAAACCTTTCCAAAATAAAGAAACTATATATACTGGTTGCCAACTGACCCCAGCTGAAAAGAGAGGATAGACCTACAATGATGCTCATTCTAACCCATCCCAAAGCTATTTAAATGGTGTTGAATGGAAGCAAGACTTCAGTGAAGACTCTACCAACTCTGACACGGAGGTAATATCCCAAATGAAAACACTCAAGGTTATCATTAAATCCAATGTTTAAAATTTTAAAGTAAAATACACCAAGATAATCTCTATTCTAAGGGTTAATAGAAGCTACAATAATATGAAGGAAGATTCACTGAGTTTGTTCAAAAACACCAAAATTTCAAGGGTTGCAGAATATCTGTAAATAGGAACAAGGTCTGTATCACACAGAGTAATAAGATGGGGTAAAGGATTATTAATAATAATCTCCAGAATGAGTAATGTCATTATTAAGAAATAATAGCAATAACTTTAATTGAGTCTACTCATAACATAGGTTATGGGAATATGGCTGAATTACTATATGTGAAGTGCCTGTACTGTGAAGTACTATGAAGTACTGACTAAGCTCATAAAGTCTCAGGGCCAAAAGGAAGGAAGGGAGCCTGCCTCCTTCCTCGCCCTAATCCTAACATGGGTGTACCTTTCCCATTCCCAGGCAGCCCGAACTGAGATCCCAGTCCGCTATCCATGATGCTTCATTTACCTGAATGGGAACAGTATACCACGGGCTTGGCACCTTCCTGTACTCCTTGGTGGAAATATAGCCACCTTCCCCAAAGCAGGAGCCTCCCAGAGGGTACTCATTTGATGATTAAATAAAATTCAAATAAAGTATTGTCATAGTCATGAAATTGCTTATTAAAATTTTACACTAAGCCGGGCATGGTGGTGCATGCCTATAATCCTCGTACTTGGGAGGCTGAGACAGGAGAATTGCAGGATCGCAGCCATCCTGAGCTACTTAGCCCTTCTTTCAAAAATAAATTTTTTTAAAAGATAGAATGCTCCTGGGTTCAATCCTCAGTACCTCCCACACACACACACTCAAAATTTACATTATAAATAGTTTGATCAACCTAATATGGTAAATGTGATGCTGTGCCAGTTACCAGATCTAAGTTTTCAGAAACTCGGAGGTTCTATTTCTGGCTCTTGGAATGCTAATTCTTGGAACCCAGCTACCATGCCATAAGGAAGCCCAAGCAGTTCACAGAGAGACCCACATGGAAAGAAACGGATGGGCTCAGCTGATGGCCAACACCAACTGGCTGACCACGTGATGCCACCTGGGAAACGAATCCCCAGTGCCCAGTCAGGCTGCTCCAATGACACTATGTGCACCACAGATGAGCTGTCCCTGCCAATATCTGTCCTAATTACAGATCTGTGAGCAAAATAAATGATTATATTTTAAATCATTCCCCCAAAATCCCATTAGCTCAGTAACACATAGAACTATGTTCGGGTCCTATTTAGTCAACATTTCTGAACTCAAAAACTATATAAATTTTAAGAAGTGGGTACATATTTCCAAAGAAGCACACCAAATGACCCACATGACCATTTCTCCTTTTCTTGATACTGCAAGGTCAATCTCCCTGGGAAATCTCAGATAGCTAGCACTCAAAACATCTCTAGTTAATACCCAGCCCAAATACCCCCAAATTAATATATCCCCCAATTCTCCATCATATAATACCCTTGTAAACAAATCTATACTGATCCAGGATATGAAAAAAATTTAGATTTTTTTAATAAGCTCTTGTTTCTTGCATACCTTTTAAGTATCTTCCATTCTACTTGAAAAATAAGATGCACACGTTTACAACATCCAACCAACACTCCTAAAGGCAGTTCAGCAAGTAAGCAGCCATGTAATCATATGATATGGAGCGGCTCCCTCAAAACAGAAGGAATTCAATGTAAGGAAGATGTGAGAGAGGGGATAAATTATACTCGAAGATATATTTTATCCACAGAGATTTACTCTAGTGGTTGCAGTAGGTCTCGTTTCTATCAGATTTTAAATTCCTCTTGAGCCTGGACCACATCTAATCTTCACGTTTACCACTACCAACCACAAACCAGGCCCCACTAGACAAACTACCAATGTGCATTTGTAGGAGCTCAAATAGCACTGCGGAGGAAATGAGGAAACAATCAAGATTTCTCCCAGGAGGAAAATGCATCTATGTAGAATGAAGAAGGAAGGTCAGGCAAACTAAAAGCAAAGTTCAGCTAGAATTTTTCATCCGCAGAGTCACGGTGTAAGAGGATATTTAAAACCCTTTATATTCTTTGAGTGACCATTCACATGTATTTCTGCTAACTACTATTTTGCAGAGAGCTGAGGCTTTGGGCTGAAGAATAAGCAAAGCTGTGAGAAGCTTTTATTTCACTCTGGGCCCTGGGTAGCCTTGAAATCCCAGCAGTCACACAGGGGACATCACAAAGGCTTGGGGACATCACACTCAATCTTACAGCCTGAAAGGTAGAAAGGACAAGATCACCATAGGAACTTAAACTCCAGTGTCTGATCATTACCATAGCACTTTTTCTTTCTTTCTTTCTTTCTTTCTTTCTTTCTTTCTTTCTTTCTCTTTTTTTTTTTTTTTTTTTTTGTGGCACTGGGGATTGAACCCAGGGGCATTCTACCTCTGAGCTACATCCCCAGCCCTATTTTATTTTATTTTTACTTTGAAACAGGGTCTCGTTAGGTTGAGTCTCACTACTTGATGAGACTGTCCTCGAACCTGCAATCCTCCTGTTTCAGCCTCCCAAGTACTAGGATTACGGCATACACCACCACGCCCGACTATGGCACAACTTTTAAGTGGTCACTAAACCCTTCAAAGAACTGATATTCTCATCCTTGTTTAAACTGACCAGGCTGATATTCAAAAATCCAATTTTGTTTTATTTGTTTGTTGGTTGGTTGGTGCTGGGGATTAAACCCAGGAGCATTCTACCTCTGAGCTATACCCCTAAGCCCTTTTTATTTTTTTTTTTCTTTTTATTTTTATTATGAAACAGAGTCTCACGAAATTGCTGAGTCTGGCCTCAAACCTGCAATCCTCTTGTCTCAGCCTTCCAAGTATTAGGATTACAGGCATGTGCCGCTACACCCAGCAGAAAAGCCTAATTTTATAGCCATTTTAAAAATAAGTAGTCAAGCATCTTGCTACTCAAGCCTTCATTTGCAGAAATCTACTTTCAAACTTCAAAAACTATTAACTTTGGGCAAGAATTTTACAAATCTAACAAGAGGAGGCTCTGAAGGTCTTCCTGTGGGGAAGCGGGGTTACCAGTTGTCTGCCTCTGGTCTCCACCTGCCCGGGACTCACAAGCTGCCCCCCCCACTCCATTCTGGGCTTCCCACCATGTCCAGCCATGATTCACTATGTTCAGTCAAGTAACCAGATTCTATGAAATAATAAAAGGAAAATAGAGTTCATGCCTGAAACCAAGCGGGGCGGAGACATAAAGGGTCTTTTGTTAATAACTGTACAAGGGAATGCAAATGAAGACAGGCTTCACAAGGAATTTTGACATCTTAATGAAGATTTATGAAGAATTGTTGGCATATCAGCCTCAAACCCAATGGGGGAAATAGTCACATAAAAATACTGCTTCATGATTTCCTTAGCTTAAAAACAATGCAAAAGACAGTTCCTTCCTAATAATGTGAATGATTTAATTGGAAAGGGTTGGATTTTTTTTTCCTGTAGTCTACTCTAATTACACTCCCCACCCCCCAACTCTGTCCCTTTCTTTGGGTAACTCTGAAGTGACAGGCCCCAGAGCTGCGAATGGCCCCGCTGATGAAATCATGAGATTGATTACATTTCTCGATTCCACACAGAAAGTTTTGTGTTACACAGTTTTCTTTGTTCACATCCTTAGTAATGCAGAAAACCAACTGACATTTTCTCCTAATAATGATTAGATTATGAGATGATGTCAGTGAAGGGGGAAAAAACTGCTGTTAGAGTAAAATGCTTTACTAGTGCAACGTAAATGTCATATACAAAAAAACAGTGTGGGACAGATCTCAGGAGCACATTTGCTGCATCTGAGGTCAGGGGTGAGATTTTTTGCCAACATCATGGATTTTATGTTGCATTCATGGTACATTTGGATAATGAGAAAGAACATGAGTTCGTGAAATATATTCAAAGGGCAGACATTTTTTACCCTTTATAAACAGTAGTAATAATATTATTAATGGTACAATACCTGAAATATTTTCATATTTCATAATATCCAAAGCATTTTTGCTGATGATTCTCCTAATATTTATTTCATGCTTTAACCTCATAAAGTATTATATCCTACTTTTTTTTTCTTTTGGTGGTACTGGGGATTGAACCCAGGGGCATTCTACCTCAGAACTATACCCCCAGCCCTATTTTATTTTTTAGTTTGAAACAGGGTCTCGCTAAGTTGCTAAGGCTGGCTTTGAACCTGTGATACTCTAGTCTCAGCTTCCTAAGTACTAGGATTACAGACAAGTGCCACCACACCCAGCCCATCTCCACTTTATAGGTGAAGAAACTGAAGATGTTAAATAACTGAGCCAAGCATGGTGCGACACATCTGTAATCCCAGTACTTGGGAGGCTGAGACAGGAGGATCACAGGTTGCAGCCACCCTCAACAACTTAGCGAGACCCTGTTTCATTAAAAATGGGGGGGGGGCCGGGCGTGGTGGCGCACGCTTGTAATCCCAGTACTTTGGGAGGCGGAGACGGGAGGATCCGGGTTCGCGGCCAGCCTCAGCTCTCTCCCTCTCTCTCTCTCCATCTCTCTCTCTCTCTCTCTCTCTCTCTCTCTTTCCTTAGTGAGGCCCTCCACAACTTCGTGAGACCCGGTCTCAAAATAAAGTATAAAAAATAGGGCCGGGGGCGTAGCGCGGAGGTAGAACGCCCCTGCGTTCAATCCCCGGTACCACAAAAAAAAAAGGGGGGGATTGGAAATGTAGCTCAGAGGTAGAATGCCCCTGGATAAAATCCCCAATACCAATAAATAAATAAAAATAAAAGCCGGGCATGGTGGCGCATGCCTGTAATCCCAGTATTTGAGAGGCTGAGACAAGAGGATCGCAGGTTGTAGGACAGCCCCGGCAAGTAGTGAGACTCTCATCAACCTGGTGAGACCTTGTTTCAAAATAAAAAATAAAACTGGGCTGGGGGTGTAGCTCAAAGGTAGAATGCCTCTAGGTTCAATCCCCAGTACCATAAAAAAAAAAAAGGGCTGGGGGCATAGCTCAGAGGTAGACTGCTCCCCTGGATTCAATCCTCAGTACAAAAAGAAAAAAAATAGTTAAATAATTAGCCTAAAATCTCACTGCTAGATGATGGCTGAGCCCTAAGCCCATGTCCCGGCCTCCTCAGCACAGCTCACTGATTGTAAACCCCAGCACACCACATACCACAGAAGGAGTTTGCATAGTACTTTGCACGGGCACCTAAATTGGCTTCGATCTCACCTTTGAAGACCTCCTGAGCTACAAGAGAAGCTCATTTCAGGAAATCGGTGCTAGCAGGGCCTACTTTGCTCCCAAGTTTCTACCTCAACTTTTAACTGTGATTCAGAAAATGCAGGACATGAAGGAAGGAGGTCAAAGGCAGAAAGTCCCCCTGGACTTCTAGGAGGACCAGGTGCTCCCTGTGTCCCAGTTGCTGGGATAAGGGCTGTCTTAATCCCTAGTCCCTCAGCCTGGCCCCATTCCTCCAGCCCACATGCTGACCAGCTGCTCAAAGTTTCTGTGCAGGGGGCGTGGGGGGCAGATGTCAGGCAAGCCCAGGCTCCTGGTGGCCCCGTGCTGCCCTTCCTGTGGAAGCGGTGCTGCCCATCCTCACACCCTCCCCCAGGCTCCTCAGATCAGACACACTGGCAGGCCAGAGGCAGGTGCGAGGACAGGTGTCAGGAGGGACCAGGTGCAGAGAAAGGCCCGCAGAAAACGACACTGTAAGGCCCTGCATTCTCAGCCAGAGAGCAAAGAGGAGAAAGGGCCCCGGGGAGGCCTGAGCTGCTGGCGTCCATCCGTGGCCACCTTAACCCCTGCACTTCAGGGTAGCGAGGCTCACACGGGGAGGGAAGGATCACAAACAGAGGAGACAAGTCATTCAGGCACGGACCGGCACCGTGACAGCCCAGAGCCTGGAGATAGTAGATGTGTAGGAGGAATCTGAGATATTCAACACGCCAGGGAGTAGAGGGCCAGCCACAGGGGCCTTCTAAGCTCAGGTAAAGCATCTGGGCTTTATCCTAAATGCCAAAACCAGAGCTTTAAAGTATATGGCATGATATTAATACCATCTGTCTTTTTTTTTTTTTGTGGTACTGGGGATTGAACCCAGGGGCAGTCTACCTCCAAGCTACACCCCCAGCCCTATTTTTTTATTCTTTATTTTGAAACAGGGTCTCACTAAGTTGCAGAGGGCCTCACTAAGTAGCTGAGGCTGGCCGCGAACCCAGATCCTCCGGTCTCCGCCTCCCAAGTACTGGGATTACAAGTGTGCACCACCACGCCAGGCCCATCTGTCTTTTTAGAAAACCACTCTGGTCAAGCCATGACCAGTTCCCGGGGGTAAGGCCAGTCAGAGGCGACTGAAGGAACCCATGTAAAAGATGATGGTAGCCACAGGAGGATCGCAGGTTCAAGGACAGCCTCAGCAAGTAGAGACTCTCATCAAGCTAGCAAGACCCTGTTTCAAAATAAAATAAAATAAAATAAAATAAAATAAAATAAAATAAAATAAAATAGGGCTGGGGGTGTAGCTCGGAGGTAAAATGCCCCTGGGCTCAATCCCTAGGACCACCCCCCCAAAAAAAGGAATTTGTTGTTTGCAGTATTGGGGATTAAACACAGGGCCACTGTTCCACTGAGTTACTTCCTCAGCCGTTTTTTAATGGCACTGGGGATTGAACCCAGGGGCATTCTACTTTCGAGCTACACACCCAGCCCTGTTTTAATTCTTATTTTGAAACAGGGTCTCACTAGGTTGATGAGAGTCTCACTACTTGCTGAGGCTGTCCTTGAACCTGCAATCCTCCTATCTCAGCCTCCCAAGTACCGGGATTATAGTTGTGCACCACCACACCCGGCTTTCCTCAGCCTTTTTTAAATTTTATTTTCTTATATTAAGACAGGGTCTCACAATCCTCCTGCCTCAGCCCCCCAAGTCATTGGGATTACAGGTGTGCACTAAGGCACCAGCAGGAATGAGAATTATTTTCAATATGGGCTGGGGGTGTAGCTCCATGGGAGAACACTTGCCTTGCATGGTGGAGCCCTGGGTTCTATCCCCAGCACAGCAAAAAAGAGAGAGAGAGAGAGAGAGAGAGAGAATTATCCTCGATGATTAACAACCTTAGGAGACTGGGAAAGTCAACAGAAACCTGTGAGACTCTAAAATTTCCTCTTATAATTCAAAAACATTACTCAGAGATTTGCTAAGAGATAACTGAAACAAAAAGAAACCGAGGTGGTGAGGTAAGCAGAGCTCTTTTGAGGTCTCCTCCACAGAGGTTCCCATTAGAAGACAAGGTTCAGCAGCCGGGCGTGGTGGTGCACGCTTGTAATCCCAGTACTTGGGAGGCTGAGACCAGAGGATCCCAGTTCACAGCCAGCCTCGGCTACTTAGTGAGGCCCTCCACAACTTCGTGAGACCCGGTTTCAAAATAAAGGATAAAAAATAGGGCCAGGGTGTAGCTCGGAGGTAGAATGCCCCTGGGTTCAATCCCCAGTACTGCAAAAAGAAAAAAAAAGAAGACAAGATTCAGGAGGACAAAGGGTTTACCAGCGCCTCAAAAACAGCAGGGTTCAAGAAACACTTGGGGCATGAATGCATCCATAAATGGATAACTATAAAGTAACTGCAAAAGCCAGGATCTGATATTTTTAATGAATTCTAAATTATTCATATTTCATATTATTACAATAAATACATTTAAAATATATAATTACCTTTGACATTGTTTTTATAACTGTTAAAAAAAAAACCCTGCATGACATAGGAGAAGTTTCGTTTGAGCTACTAGCGTGTTCATTTTTGTTTTCTGACTACCCTTCTCTTACACACACATACATACACAATCATCACTACTGAACCCTGTACGGTACAGTTAGCACATATGAGTTTCTCAGCCAATAACAAATAATTTTTAGGAAGGTAAACTGCAAGAATTATCATCAGAAAAAGAGCCAAAGCACAAGTGATAAAGGGTCTAAGATGTTGAGATCTAGTGAAGTCTTAGAAGTCATATAGTATGATCTCTGAGCCGGGCATGGTGGCACATGCTTGTAATCCCAGTATTTGAGAGGCTGAGACCCGAGGATCTGGGTTTGTGGCCAGCCTCAGCTACTTAGTGAGGCCCTCCACAACTTAGTGAGACCCTGTTTCAAAATAAAGAATAAAAAATAGGACTGGGGGTGTAGCCCGGAGGTAGAATGCCCCTGGGTTCAATCCCCCATACCACACACACACACACACACACAAAAGAAGTCATCTAGTATAATCTCATCATAAACCAGATGGGCGGCCAACTATGTATTAAAGCCACTCAACTATATAGTAAACTGGGCGTGGTGGCGCATGATTATAATCTCAGTACTTGAGAGGCTGGGACAGGAGAATCACAGGTTCAAGGACAGGGTCAGCAAGTAGTGAAAGTCCCAACCTAGTGAGACCCTGTTTCAAAATAAAAAAAAAATAACATAAGGCTGGGGGTGTAGCTTGGAGGTAGAATGCTCCTGAGTTCAATTCCCAGTACCACACACACAAAAACTACGTATTAATGGGGAAAGTTCAAGAATACTGGATTGCTAGAGTATTCAAATTCCCCAAGGGATTTTACTCCACAAATTTGTATTAACTAATCATAATCAGATTACCCACTAAAATGCACCAAATATGCAATGTTCACCACTACCCCCCTCCAAAGAAGTTATGGTGCTAATTCACTAGAGCAGGGTAAGTCATAGCCTATAGGCAAATCCCATCTTCCACCTATTTTTATGTAACAGGCAATCTAAGAATGGTTTTTACATTTTGAAATAATTGAAATAAATTAAAATATTTTGTGACACACAAAAATACAAATTTTGGGGTCCCTAAATAAGGTGGCAGGGGATGGAACGCAGCCACACCCGCCCATTTACATATGGTCTATGGCTACTTTCATGCTACAGCAAGAGCTGGACAGTTGCAACACAGACTGCTTGGCCTGCAAAGTCTAAAATATTTATATCTGGTCCTTTACCAAAAACGTTCACCGCCCCTTGTACTAGGAGATAGTTGATGTAACTTTGGTAAATTTCTTTCTTTCTTTCTTTCTTTCTTTCTTTCTTTCTTTTTTTTTTTTGCAGTACTGGGGATTGAACCCAGAGGCATTCTACCTCTGAGCTACACCCCCAGCCCTATTTTTTATTTTTTATTTTTTATTTTTTATTTTTTATTCTTTATTTTGAAACAGGGTCTCACTAAGTTGCGGAGGGCCTCACTAAGTAGCTGAGGCTGGCCGCGAACCCAGATCCTCCAGTCTCAGCCTCCCAAGTACTGGGATTGCAAGCGTGCGCCACCACACTGAGATGACTTTGGTAAATTTCACCTTCCAAAGAGCCAGCGTGGTCCCCGCCAGCCCGCTGCAGTCACTCCCATGCTATTTCCTCTTCTTTGAGTACTGAAACGCCACAGCAAACTATTGTTTTTACCAGTCACCCAGAAAACAAAGATAAAAGTTTCCACAGAGGAAATAATAACCTTCCTCTTCCAGGGTCCTCCTCTGCCTCACCTCCAATAAAACTCGGAGCACTGTTTGACTCACGGGGGTTTGTCTGTCATCTCCCCAAATGAATTCAGACAACTCCAACAGTTCCTCAGGCAGGAAAAAAGATAGCTAGATAATGAATTTCCCTAAGAAAAACAAGAGCGTCTAACACCATATGGGACTGAAAGCATTTTTCTCTTCCTTTGAGACGCTGTTCTTTCTGAAGTTAAAAATCTGTAAACTGCAGTTCTATACTATACATCTTCTCAGAAATTAAAAATTGTAATATACATGCTTAAATATTCAACTTGCCCGTTATGAAACTGAAAACAAAGTACCAAATTCACACCTGCTCAGGGTTGCAAACTGATTGAAAAATGAAGTTTTTTGTTGGAGTTTGTTTCATGTTACTTTCCTCTACCACGGTACAAAGTACTGCCTTGTTACCCATAAACTAGGAAAATCCCACTCCTGGGGCCTTTGGAAATAACTTTCTGGTTGTCTATGTTCACTTACATCATGAACCCAGCTGTTATGCCCCTAAAGTTACAAATGGCCACTCTTCATTTTAATTGCACATTTAAAGAAACCTAATGTTAGTTCAACACCGGTAAACAGTCTCCAACACAGTATAAATAAAGAATTCTTTGAGTTGTAAATAGTAGTTGCTCAAATAGTGGAGGGTAGCTGAGGAACACAGAAACAAGGCTTCTCCCTCCCTTCCTAGCAGAGCCGCTTAGGGAGAGGGGGCAGGATGTCAGAAGGCTCAAAGAGCTCAGCCGTCCAGGACACTGAGGTCTCTGTTTTGTTTTTTGGGTTTTTTTTTTTTTTTGCAGTACTGGGGATTGAACGGGGGCATTCTACCACCAAGCTACACCCTCAGCCCTATTTTTTATTCTGTATTTTGAAACAAGGTCTCACTAAGTTGTTGAGGGCCTCACTAAGTAGCTGAGGCTAGCGGCGAACTAGGATCCTCCTGTCTCAACCTTCCAAGTACTGGGATTGCAAGTGTGCGCCACCACGTCCAGCTGGTCTCTGATTCTTAAAGGCAACCACTTCACTCATTGGTTGAACACCAACAGAATACTCTCCTACTTATTTCACATCCAGGCTGGGCGAGGTGGCACACGCCTGTTATCCCAGTACTTGGGAGACTGAGACAGGAGGATCGCAAATTCCAGACCAGCCTCAGCAACTTAGCCAAGAACCTCAACAACCTAGTGAGACTGTTTCAAAATAAAAAGTAAAAAGGGCAGGGGGTGTAGCTCAGAGGTAGACTGTTCCTAGGTTCAATCCCAGGACAAAATAACAACAACAACAACAATAATAATAATAATAATAATGATGATGATGATGATGATGATGGCTTGGGGGTATAGCTTGGAGGTGCCAAAAAAGTTAAAAAAAAATAAATAAATCCAGGGGATTACAAGGGAAAAGGCCTGGATTCTGCCCTTTAAGAAGCCACTAAAGAAAAATACAGCCAGGCATGGTGGCGTGCATTTGTAATCCCAATACTTAGGAGACTGAGACAGGAGGATCGTAGGTTAGAGTGTAGCCTCAGCAAGTAGTGAGACTCTCATCAACCTAGCAAGACCCTGTTTCAAAATAAAAAAATAAAAATAGGGCTGGAGATGTAGCTCAGAGGTAGAATGCCTCTGGGTTCAATCTCCACTACCACAAAAAAAAAAAAAAAGAAATGTGCACTGAACCAATAAAGCTACATAGAGGACAGTGACAAGACCAGGGGACCAGGGGTTGGCTAACTCAGCCTGCAGGCCACGTCCAGAGAGCAGCTTCTTCTTACCAAGTTTTGTTGCAATATGGCCTTGCTCACTCTTGCGTCTACTGCTTGGATGCTTTCACACGACAGTGACAGAGTTGAGTAGATAGAGCAGTGGCCTCGTGGACTGCAGAGCCTTGTTCAAAAGAGGTTTACTAACCCCTGACATACGCCAGACAGAGAGCAGTCCAGTGTGTTCATCGGGAAGGCGGTGTGAGCAAGCTGAATGGGGTCTGAGTCTCGAATACTCAAGAGTTTCAGAAGGCAGCGATGGGGAGAGACCCCGTGAGGGCAGGGTGGCCACGACAAGCAGAGACTGAGCGGCGAAAGGTCCACATTGACTGGGGCAGAGGATGTGAGACAGTGGCTAAGGGCGCCTACCGGGAATACCTGGTTCAACTGCTCATAACATGGTTCCACAGCGCTTGCTAACTTATTCCAGAGCCTTCTCCCCTCTCCTCTAGCTGCCTTGATATGCATGGCCAACCCCATCTGGACCTAGCAAAAACTAAAGCACTGACGGGGGCTCAAAAAAAAAAAAAGCGTTTGCTCGCTATTATGTTTAATCATAAATTTGCATGCCACTTCAATTTCAAAAATACTTTTATTTACATTATTGCGTAGAATTACATTTAACCCTTGATGTTGGCAGATGTTACTATTTCCATTTGGCAAATAAGGAAAATTCAGTGACTTACCTCTTCTGCACATGAAGTCAGGGGTCACGAGGCTGACGTGGAACCCTAGATTCTCCTTGCTATCCCATGAGTTAAATTAGGAAGATGTTAATATTGGAGGGGTTGCCCCATGGATTGATAAACACCAAATAAGCCAATAAGAATGCATTTGGGGGACACATCCTCACCAAATCTGAACTGTGGCCTGCTAGTTGTGTCAGCTGAAACTTGGTGCCACTTAAAATCTAGATCCATGACCAAGAGTCTAAGGTAAATTCATTCTGTGCTTCAACAAGATCTGGCTAATTCATACCATTTTGTTATAATGAACACTGGGTTAATTTAAATCCAGTATGGAAGGGGGAACAGCCAATAAATAAATAAATAAATTCCAATATGGCAGGTAGTTGGATTATCTTTATTTGCACTGGAAAATGATCTTTAAGAGAAAGGAATCATTTGGAATTAACTTCCCTGTCCTTCTGTACTTGTGAGTACACAATCAATAACATTTGAATGAGTCCTTTGGAAGTCCCAGTTGCCTGCCAATGAAGTAATATCTTCTTTCCAGGGAAGTGCTGCAAAGAGAGTCTAATACCTTGGGTCACTGAGTATTTCCTATGTAAGAGGATATGAGGCTTCAGCGATGAATTTCTCCACAAGCAGGATATTCAACACGATGAGTAAATTAGAGCTTAGCATGGAAAACAGGAGTTCCCCCTTCTATCCGTCACACCAGAGGTCAGAGTTTCCACTGTTATAGAAACGGTTTCTTTTAACTGTGGACAATATCTCTTCTCATCTGCCTCCAGTGTCTCTCCACTCCAAGCCTACCTCTACTGATCCTTCAAAACCTCTCTTCCTAGATTATTATTATTTTTTTTTTGCGGTACCGGGGATTGAACCCAGGGGCGTTCTACCTCCGCGCTATACCCCCGGCCCTATTTTTTATACTTTATTTTGAGACCAGGTCTCACGAAGTTGCGGAGGGCCTCACTAAGTAGAGAGAGAGAGAAAGAGACAGAGAGAGAGAGAGAGAGAGAGAGAGAGAGAAAGAGAGGGAGAGAGAGAGAGAGAGAGAGCGAGCGTGCGCGAGGTGAGGCTGGCCGCGAACCCGGATCCTCCGGTCTCCGCCTCCCAAAGTACTGGGATTACAAGCGTGCACCACCACGCCCGGCCTTCCTAGATGATTTTTAATGTTTTGTTCCTTTACCTGTTTACTTTATTCACCTGTCTAGAGTCCTCTCTAACTAAATTATTTCCATCATTCAACTTGAGAACAGACCATGAATCCAATGCTGGTCTGGAAACCATTTTGAAATATACAAGAACTACCCTTCCAAAGTGGACGTGGGTGGGTGGGCTGGCAGTGGAGCAGAGAGGCATCTTCATGCATTCAACATGGGGACCGGAGGGATCACGTCCCCTCCCTTAGGCAGCACACTCTGCTAGTGTCCTGTCTCCGGGAGCCACCATCTCCCAGCCTTTCCCAACACCCACTCCTCCTGAGGCCTGGGCCGACTCAAGCAGATCAGGAAACGCAAAGGCAGAGGTCAGAATGAATCAAGTACGAAACAGCTTGGGGGACCGACCCAGAACTGTGGTCAATGGTCCTCCCAGGCCACCGCCACTAAGGAGACAGCAGAGGCCAGAGCCAGGGGCCGCGCCCAAGGCTGAAGGTGAGCAGCAGATTGAGGCTCGTGCTTGGAGGCCAAGGAATAGTGTCTGTCTCCCCGACGCATTCACTTCAATGCAGCCCATCTCCGCCCCTGCATGCCTTTTTTTATTTTAGTAGTTTACATTGTTTTATTACCTTTTTAACAATCAAATAGGTTCATGTGAAAAAAATCTGTAAAATACAGATAAACAAAAATGGGAGAGAAAGATGGATAGATGGAAAAAAGAAAAAAAAATCCGTAATTTCCCCACCCAGAGAACCCACTGCTAAGGTTTCATTGCTGCCTCCCAAACTCGTTCTTGCTTATGTGTCTTTTCATGGGTCTTTCTTGAAGTGCTTTTGAACATCTGATTTTACTTTTCTTCTATCAGGAAAATACAGTTCTTCTGAGAGTTCTCACTGAGTCTCATTGGCAATATCATCGATGATGAAGGACTTCTTTGTGTGTGTGGTGGGGTAAGGGGGATTGGACTCAGAGCATTGTACCTCTGAGTTACACCCCCAGCCCTATTTTATTCTTTACTTTGAAACAGGGCCTAAGTTGCGGAGGGCCTCACAAAGTTGCTGAGGCTGGCCGCAAACCTGTGATCCTCCTGTCTCAACCTCCCAAGTACTGGGATTACAAGCGTGTGCCACAGTGCCCGGCTAAAGGACTTCTTTTCATCTAAAATAATATAAATATTTGATTCTGTAACTTTTTCCAAAATCAACAAGGCCATTTTGATCCAGGAAGTCTTTTACAAACAACATGAACATCTTTCAAAAGAAGACATGGTGACGGCTTAGGTGACAGGTACAGGGCAGGGCAGTACATGGTACTGCCCTACCAAAATCAGGGTATGTTTAAAATTTTCCATTATAAAAAATGTTTTGCATATGCAGCAAAGTGCTGATTAATGTGCAGACCAGTATGTGAGGTACTCGCTAAATGAAATAAACAATATCTTGTACTTACAAAGTGGTACTCTTAATAAAGTATTTGCAGACATGTTCTGATTTAGTGCAGAAACACCTAGAACTCGGCTGTGAACACTAGGGTCAAAACAATGGTTTCTACCATTTTTAAGAGTTTCTTTAGCCAGGCATGGTGGCACACACTTGTAATCCTAGTACTTGGGAGGCTGAGACAGATGGATTGCAGGTTTCACGGCCAGTCTTAGCTACTTAAGCCCTCTGCAACTTAGTGAAACCCTGTTTCGAAATAATGAATAAAAAATAGGGCTGGGGGTGTAACTTGGAGATAGAATGCCCTTGGGTTTTATCCCCAGTTCCGCCAAAAAAAAAAGAGTTTCTTCTTTGGCGTACTGATTTATCAGATTTTAAGAACTCCCTATGCACAAAATTATATGCTATCTGGAATTTGCTTTACGATAATCTAATTAGTCATCACTCATTACAAAGGTTAAAGCATTTCTAAAAGAGGGAGGGGGTCAAGGAACAAGAATAACAATACCGACACCTGTTAAAGGGGGGAGATGGTGGGGAAGGGGGACTGTTCTGTCACTCTCTCTACTTTTAAGTATACTTGAACATTTCAATAACACAAAGGTTTGGTTTTTTTTTTTTTTTTAAAATCACTGTGTATCTCTTTCTTCAATTAGAATGAATCGTGCTCAGTGTACAGATAAAGTTTCACTGGAGTGGTCACTTACTAAGTGGCCAGCACTCTTCCCGGCACTGCCCACTCATCAGTTCCTCACCGTGAGCCAGCTGTAGGTGTTTTGAGTCCTGATTTCATATCTGAGGAGCCTGCGTCCAAAGAAACCAGCAACTTGGCCGTGGACGGGGGAGCAGCGCGATGGGGGAAGAGGAGGCCACACCACGAGGTGTCTGCTACACATATTGTTTGGTCCCTTTATAAATATTATTGTACGTGAGCATGTCTGTTTCATTGTCACTCGCAGTATTTTAGTGCATCCTGTTTTTCTAGAAAAATGAATCAGCCTCTCTCTGTTTATCCAAGATAACAAAACAAAACAAAAAGAGACCCCGAGAACAATATTGGTCTGATGGAGGCCATCCTGACTGTAAAAGGAAACGTCCCTGAGTCAATATCCTCAGCGAGAGACATCCCTTCATAAAACAGAACCAGGAATATTCCAACGGGGTCAAATCGGCATAAACACCGCACAGTCCGGAGGGAGCTTCTCTGCCCTCGGCGACCGGCGCTTCCACGGCCTGTGTGGGCCTCTCCTGTCTCCTGTTCAGCCATGTTTCCTCTTTTCTAGCTGGTCTCATTCTAATGAAGGAGTTGGAGCCTTTTTAAATTCCATAAATCAGGTTCGTCTCCACAAACACTAATTCCCTCAAATGCCCCAGGTTTTGCAATATCCACCAGGCCTCTTATCATATCCCTTAAGTGGGAATGCCCACTTCCTGCCTCTTTTCTGCCTTTCAAGAAGTTCTATCCTGCCAGGAGTGGTGGCACACGCTTATAATCCCAGTATGTGGGAGGCTGAGACAGGAGGATCGCAGGTTCAAGGACAGCCTCAGCAAGGTAGTGAGACTCTCATCAACCTAGCAAGACTCTGTTTCAAAATAAAAATAAAATCGGGCTGGGGGTCTAGCTCGGAGGTAGAATGCCCTGGGTTCAATCCCCAGTGCCACAAAAAAAAAAAAGGAAGTCCTATCCTACCCTTACAAACCCAGCTCAGGGAGTATCCTCCTCTATAAACCCCCTGGATGGAGCCTACCACTGCTTTCTCTGTACTTTTCTAATTAAATAAACTTCCTTCATTCTGCCATGTATTATTAGTGTGTGTGTGTGTGTATGTGTGTGTGTAACTGGGATTGAACACACAGGTATTCTACCTCTGAGCTATTCTACCCCTACCCCGTTTTATTTTTTATTTTGAAACAGGGTCTCACTAAATTGCTGAGGCTGGCTTTGAACCTGTGAGATCCTCCAGTCTCAGCCTCCCAAGTACTGGGATTACAGGCATGAGCTGCCACACCTGGCTCAGCCCTGTATTATGAGAAGCTGTTTTCAGTTTCTCTCCAAAACTGAATGTAAGTTATTTAGGACACACATTGATTTATGATGACATCCCACAGTTCCAGCACATAAAAGATCAATGTGGAAGGAAAAGAAAGAAGGGGGGAGGAAGGATAAGTCCAAGAGGAAGCTGGGATCCTAAAGTCGCCAAGTAAAAGCAAACTCAGAAGTCGGGCGTGGTGGTGCACACTTGTAATCCCAGTACTTGGGAGGCTGAGACAGGATGATCGCAGGTTCAAGGACAGCCTCAGCAATTTAGTGAGGCTCTCAGCAACCTAGTGAGACTATTTCCAAATAAGAAATAAAATCAGTCTGGGGATGTAGCTCGGAGGTAGAATGCCTCTGAGTTCAATTCCCAGTACCAAAAAAAAAAAAAAAGCAAATTCGGTGGAGGGATTGATGTTGAGAATCCCCTGGCTGCACACAGAGTTCACTGTCACCTTCAGACTTTCTGCTGCGTAGGAAAACCAGCATATCCAGTTTCCTCCAGCTTTGGGACAGAGGGCTAAGGAGACAGAGGGCTTCCACTTAGGGAACACGTTGTGACAAGGTGGTCACACTCTGGGGGTCTTCTGGGAACCAAGATGAGCAAAAGGAGAAATAGATTTGGGGCTCATTTTATACTCACACTGGGGCGGCTGGACTTGAGCACCATGCAACCCATCTTCTCTTCCTCTCGGAGCCCCTCTCTGCAAGCTCAGGTCGTCACACACGGGTGAGCCCAGTGCACGCGCAATGTGGCTTCACAGTGCTTCTTCAAATTCACAACTGCTAGACACTGACGTGTTTCCATGGACTGCCATGTTTCATCCTTTCTCTCTTGTCTCATTCTTTATTTTATTTATTTATCTTATTTTTTGTGGTACTGGGGATTGAAACCAGGGGCATTCTATCTCTGAGCTACACCCCCAGCCCGATTTTATTTTTTATTTTGAAACAGGGTCTCACCAAATTGTGGAGAGCTTCACTATAAGTTGCTGAGGCTGTTTGGGAACCTGCGATCCTCCTGTCTCAGCCTCCCAAGTACTGGGATTACAAGCGTGCACCACCACACCTGGCTTCACTTCTCTTATTCTAACAAAGGATACAGAGGCTCTTTAAGTTCCATAAATCATACCAATATTATGTATGAATTCTAAAAACCCCACCCATGGATACAGAAATAATGCATAAAACATTCCATCATTGACCAAAAGAAAATAACTGTTATTATAGTACATACACATAGGAAAACCTAAAAGATATATACCAAAGTGGACAGTGAATATTCAAATGGTACATTATGGGAGCTATTTCCCCCTATTTAATGGAAAACCATAATTATTCTTGAAATAACTTTGTATGTGTGTGTGTTTATTGATTTAATTTCATTGGCACATGCAGGTCGTGGAATTTCATCTCAGTTTCACCATTTGTTGTTGAAATGTTTTAATAATTTATGAGTATTTTCATGTAAAATGTATGAAAATCTATACATATATAGAGATATGTATAGCTATAAAAAACTCATGTATATGAGCTCAAATGATATTTTAAAACAGAATTTTGAATATCAATCTAGAAATGATCAGGAAATGCTTTTGGTACTGGGATTGAACCCAGAGGCATTTTACCTCGAAGCTACACCCCCAGCCCTATTTTATTTTATTTTTTAATTTTGTATGTGTGTGTGTGTGTGTGTGTGTGTGTGTGTGTTTGTGTGTGTGTGTGTGTGTGTGTGTGTGTGTATGTGTGGTACTGGGGATGAAGCCCAGTGGTGGTCTACCTCTGAGCTATACCCCCAGCCCTATTTTATTTTTTATTTGGAAACAGGGTCCCACTAAGTTGCAGAGGGTCTTGCTAAGTTGCTGAGGCTGGCTTTGAACCTGCAATCCTCCTGTCTCAGCCTCCCAAGTACTGGGATTACAAGCGTGTGCCACCATGCCCAGCTTATTTTTTTAATTTGGAAACAGGGTCTCACTAAACTGCTAAGGCTGTCCTCGAACCTGTGATCCTCCTGTCTCAGCCTCCCAAGTACTGGGATTATAGGTGTGCACAACCATGCCCAGCAGGAAATGCTTCTTTTAAAATAATCAAATATTTGAATCCTTAGGCTACCACATTCTTTCCAAGCTAATATACATTTGGATCTAAACAAACAAACAAATCAGGACATTTCTTAGAGATGGAAACTGCAGAACTCTGGGCACATGACACTCAAACCTGGGGACATGACCAAACTGTAGCCTGTCTCCTCATAATCTAAGTTCATGAGCTGGGTGTGGTGGCACACGCTTGTGGCCCCATACTTGGGAGGCTGAGGCAGAAGGATCACAGGTTCGTGACCAGCCTCAGCAACTAGTGAGGCCCTCCCCAACCTAGTGACAGCCTGTTTCAAAATAAAAATAAAATAGGTTTGGGGGTGTAGCTCAAAGGTAGAATGCCTCTGGGCTCAATCCCCAGTAACACACACACACACACACACACACACACACACACACACACACGAATAATAAAAATACTAATCTAAATTCATGTCCATAGGATGACCTCTGTCCCCATTACAACACTGGGTCAAGACAGCTCTATGCTGTCTTATTATTTACTCTTTGTTCTAGCTCAAATCTGCTGATAGGCGATAGATCCCCAATCTCCCTGTTAGAGCAGTTCCTTCAGAAAGTTTACATATAGATCCTTTGTGTCCTTTGAAATAGAAATCGTTTTTAATCCACAATGAGTTTTGAAATAACTTTTAAGATTAACTTTTTAAAGGCTATTGTCAAATTCTTAGGTATGGACTGAAGCAAGAGATTCCAAAGATGCCACCTGTGCCCTCTGCAGGCCTGTTCTCTTAGACGCTGAAGAATGGGACGAGGGACTCCTGGAGCCAACAGGCTGCCTGCCCAAGCTGGCCCCAAGCCTGGGGCTGTAACATTGTGCAGCCGACAGATATGGCTGGGTGTGCTGGTGGGGTAAGCAGACGCGGAGGCGCTGGTACCGTGCCGGGGAGGGGGGAGTGACATCTAAGAGCATCCATCTGTGCCAGCTTTGGTGCCAGAGCCTCAACACATGTTTACCTCTAATCCTCACACCACCACCCAGGACAGACAAGGGGCTGCGTCACCTACCCAAGGCCGTACAGACAGTAAGTGGCAGAGCCCAGGGATGAAGCCAGGTAAGTCAGACTCCGGAAAGTGCTCTTAACCGATGTAACATCTATGGAAGAGATGTGGTCCCCACACATCTGGGGTTTACAGACAAATGGGGAAAGGACAGCGGAGAGAGAATGTCAGTCTTAAGAGGTGTGAGTGCAGGAAAAGTACTTTAGGAGTGTGCATCCAATACATCAAAGAAAGCTTATGACGGGCAGCGCTGAGATTCAAAGTGAATTCCATCCGAACCTCACGTCTCTGTGCTCTGTGCTACACTAGGCTGCCTCTCCAACTGCGGGAGCCTAGAACGGTAGAGAAAGGTAGAGAAGACATGGTCTGCCAGATGCAAACCTGCCCCTCTCCTTCCACCTCCTCCCCAAGTACCACTGGGTTCTGAAAAATATCAGGGTAGGAGTCAACAGCTCCTCCAACTCATTGATATCGGTGAGATACTCAGAGACGTTCAACCCAGAGATATTCAGGCTGTTGGCCAAACAAGGAAAGCCAAGATAAACCTGCCACTCCACCATGACCTCATCCTGCCGAGAGATAGACAGGAACAATGGCAGAGGAAGAGCCCTGCATGTTCTCAGGCACCTTTCAGGGAGAGACGAAGTTCACCAGCGTTCACACCTCCCGGAGGCTCCACCAGTGGCTGGTGAGACCCAAGGAGAGGCAAGGAGCAGGGGTTGTCCTGACGGCCACCCCGTGCACCCCAGAAAGGTCTCAGAGTGAAAACAGTAGTGCCTCCTGTCCGACTCTTCACACTAATCGAGGCAGTGTGTGTGTGTGTGTGTGTGTGTGTTTACTGGGGATTGAACCCAGGGACATTCAACCTCTGAGCTACACCCCCAGCCCTTTTTTATTTTTATTTTTTTTTGTTTTGAAACAGAGTCTTCCTGGATTGCCGTCATTGAAACCACTACTCAAGACCACCTCCCCGAACAAGGGTTTAGGACACCTTGATTTCTTCATGTTTTAAATAAAGTATCCATAAAAGGAAACATAGCGTGAGGACCATAAACAACGGCCATGAGTGGACAGCCTAACCTCTGTGGTGACTGTCTGAGAATAGGACTGGATCTTCTTGGGACCGGTTTGATCAGCCCTTAAAGTGAGGCAGCCACAGAATTCGGCTTCCAAGATGATAACTGAGTCTGACGCAGGACTGACAAGTCTGGATGAAGGAGATAATTCGGAGTCAGTTGCCTTCAAATTCAGCCCCAAATGCCAAGTATGGTGGCAAACACCTGTAATCCTAGTACTTAGGAGGCTGAGACAGTAGGATCGCAGGTTCAAGGATAGCCTCAGTAAGTAGTGAGACTCTCATCAACCTAGTGAGACCCTATCTCAAAATAAAAATAAAAGAGGGCTGAGGGTGTAGCTCAGGGGTAGAACGCCTCCAGGTTCAATCCCCAGTACCACACACACACACACACACACACACACACACACAAATTCAGCCCCAAGTGCCTGAAGGAAATCCTCTGCAGAGCTGAAGCCCACGCAAGTCCACATCGCATTCTCCTGCAGCACACAGCCAGAGCATCTTATCTACTCAACATGACAAGATATTTTTATGGGAGCTGAAACAAACGTCTAGATTGTTTTTTACCTGGTCCTTATCTATTTATCCCTCAAGTTCCAGCTTAGATTCCATCTGCCTTTCCAGTAACAGCATTTCCATTGCAAAAAGTCACAGCTACATCTGCGCGCACGCAGGAATCCGCCGTCCCTCCAGGATGCCGAACTGGGAGACCACACACCTCAGCCTGTCCTTCAGAATCGCAAGCTTTTCCACCGCAGCGCCTTATGGCAACCGCTCTGTGTCCAGAATGACACAGGCAGAGGAGATGCAAACAAACTCTCCTTGGAGGAACGATTCTGTGCTGGAGTTAGTTTTGCTGAATGAACCACAGGTCCCTGGAAACAAATTTGCTGCCATTCTTACTTTATAGTCCTAAAAAATGTCACAAAATGACATGCTTTTTCTCCCTTAGCTCTTGCTTTGCTTGAACAGTTTTGAGGCATACAAAATATGACATTTGAAAGGGCCAAACACACTACTCCAACAGCTTTCAGGCCTCCCTTATAAAGAAAGAGTTCTTCCTTTTAAACTCAAGCTTCTTAAATTTGCTTCTTTGCTATCTACTTTTTTTTTTTTTTGGCGGCACCAGGGATTAAACCCAGGGGCATTCTACCTCCGGGCTACACCCCCAGCCCTATTTTTTTAATTCTTTATTTTGAAACCGTGTCTCACTAAGTTGCAGCGGGCCTCACTAAGTAGCTGAGACTGGCTGCGAACCTGGATCCTCCTGTCTCAGCCTCCCAAGTACTGGGATTATAAGCGTGCGCCACCACGCCCAGCTTGCTGTCTACTTTTTAAAATTCCAGACGGTAATTCTAATCACTGAAGTCTTTGTGAAACTGTATTTCTGTGATTTTTTTTTAACTCAAGTAATGTTATTGGACGGAAGCAGAAAACCACAGTGGCCAAACAGGAGTGACTAATGCTGGGAGTGAGTACTGCAATAAATAAGGCCCCAGAGCAAGCATCCACAGCACCACAGTGGCCTGTTGTGTATTACCATGGCCAGGACCATTTGGAGACTAGCGACCCGTCTTTCCAGCCCCCGATGTGTTAATCAAGGTGTTCAGGTGCAATTCTTCTCACTAGCAATCTTTTGCTAGATGATAGAAAGAAAAAGTATAGGAGGCACAAAAAAAATGAAGGAGAGGAAGAAATCCAAATCAAACATTCAGTTCAGTAGAAGATTACAAGTCGTGAATTAATATGGCCTATGCCCAGTGATGTTACCAACCAATTTTTAGAGAACAGCCTGATGATATGCACTGCAGATGTTCTCACGAAGTTTTACATGGAAGATAGACCAGTGACCTAACATTAAACTCCTCAAATTTCTCTACTAACATTTCAACATGTTGTTGGCACAATTTCAAAATGGGTATGTGTTTTCTCTTTGGCACCATAAAATGTGTGCCCTAGGATCCAAAGAGTCAAAATGTCCTAATCAACCATTGAGCTTTTCTTATCTTTATTGTTTCAACTCTCGCTCACTTGCTTTTATCTAAAAGACAATTTGGTAGATATTATGAATCCATATCCTACATCCTCCCCCTTCAAAAATGATAACCCTGAGCAAGGCATGGTGGCGCACGCTTGTAATCCCAGTACTTGGGAGGCTGAGACAGGAGGATCCGGGTTCGCGGCCAGCCTCAGCTACTTAGTGAGGCCCTCCGCAACTTAGTGAGACCCTGTTTCAAAATAAAGAATAAAAAATAGGGCTGGGGGTAGAGCCCAGACATAGAATGCCCCTGGGTTCAATCCCCAGTACTACAAAAAAAAAAAAAAATGATAATCCTCTCTACTATAGCTCATTGCACAGAACCCCCCATCTCAAGACATGACTGGTAATAATTCTTCCTTCTTAAATATAACAAGGCCTTGTTGTAGCCCACTCTTGAGATGTTTCTCTAACAATGACACTTTCTTGACAGCCAGGTTTACTAAAGAAAAATTGGGCCAGGTGTGGTGGCGCAAGCCTGTAATTCCAGTACTTGGGGGGCTGAGACAGGAGGATCACAGGTTCGAGGCCAGCCTCAGCAATTTAGCAAGGTTCCTTAGGAACTTAGTGATACCCTATTTCAAAATAAAAAATAAATAGGGCTGGCGGTGTAGCTCAAAGGTAGAATGTCTCTGGGTTCAACCTCCAATACCAAAAAAAAAAAAAAAAACCCAGAAAAGAAAAATTGGGCCAGGTTTAGTGATGAATAACTGTAATCCCAAGTACTTGAGGGACCAAGACCAAGACAGGAGGATTGCAGGTTTGAGGACAACCATGTAATAAGACTCTCAGCAACCTAGTGAGACCCTGTTTAAAAATAAATAAATAAAAAGGGCTGGGGGTATAGCTGAGAGGTAGAATGCCCTTGGGTCCAATCCCCAGTACCACAAAAAGAGGGAGGAAGGAAGGAAGGAAGGAAGGAAGGAAATTTAGAATGTTGTTTTATTATTTTCCCAACTGCTAGTATTTTTTCTACCAAGGTGTTATTATTTGAATGATAAGCTTATTTCTCAAAAACCATGAAAATATGACTATCTGGATAAATTATTAGGAACATTAAATAATGAATTAATGCCAAAATACAAAACCATATGTAATATGAATAATACATAATAATGATAAGAATATTTTAGTACTTACGACTAAATTCTATTTTCCATGTAGCAAAAGAATATAAAAAACTAATGTTGCCTGGTGTGATGGCACACACCTGCAATTCCAGTGCTTGGGAGGCTGAGACAGGAGGATCACAGGTTTTAGACCAGCTGCTTCAACTTAGTGAGGCCCTCTGCTACTCAGTGAGACCCTGTTTCCAAATAAAAAATAAAATGGGGCTGGGGGTGTATCTCAGAGGTAGAATGCCCCGGGTTCCATCCCTAGTACCACAAAATAAAATAAAATAATAATAATAATAATAACAATAATAATGCTATAACCTCATAGTTTTCTCTGAATGACTACAGTTCATTTGATCATACTTATCACCATTATGTAGTTTTGACAATGTCACACCCTCTCCCATGTACGCAGCCCAGGGTGAAGGCCTGAGCCCTTGTTTCCCATGTGGCTTGCATCATTGAGATGTGGTTTTGTCTGCCCAGCATCTCTTCCCTTCTTTCGGCCGCAGAACTTCCCCTTTCCCCCTCACCACCACCACCACCATGACCACTTCCATGGAAGTGGTCATTCATTCTAATTGTGTGATTTCTGGATGCTACCTGCTCTGCTGAGCTCAGGGGAGGACAAGCAAGCAGATGCTGGCATACATTGAAGCTGGGGTAGCAGGAAGCCCTCTCATCCCTCCTGAGGTTGTGCACCTGGGATGCAGAAAGTCAGCGCTGCCTGAGGCCATATCTCTATCAGCTGGAGAAAAAATGCAGCAAAGGGGCCGAGAGGCCACTGAAACAGATAGGGAGCCCGGAGGATGCGGGCAAAGCCCTGAACCTAGCGTCAGCCTTGACCTCACTTGGTACAACACACTACCCAGTGTGAACCAAACATCTGTCACTTGCAGCTGGAACAGTCCTGACTAGCCCACTCTCCATCACGCAAGACAGAGCCGGGACTCTACACTGTGGGCTGCATTCATGGCCAAAAGCCCTCATGATGGTCTGGATGGGAAATGTCCCCAAAGGCTGATGTGTTGAAGGCTTGGTCCCCAGGGCAGCGGTGTTCAGAGGTGGTGTTCTTGGGAAGCAACCGGCTCATGAGGGCTCTGACCTCATCCATGGATTAATCCATTGATGGAGTCACAATTGAAAAGACTATTGAGAGATGGTGGAAACTATTAGGAGGTGGAGCCTACTTAGAAAGTAGGTCACTGGGAGCGGGCCCTAGAAGGGTATTTCTTGTCCTCAACTGCTTCTAAGTGCTCTCTTTCTCTCTCTCTCTCTCTCTCCCTTTCTCTCTCTCTCTCTCTCTCTCTCTCTCTCCCTGCTTCCCAACCACCATGAGTTGAGCAGCTCTTCTCCACCACTCCACCACACCCTTCCGCCATGATGTTCTGCCTCATATCAGACCCAAAGCAATGGAGTCAGCTGACCATGGACTGAAACCATGGGCCAAAATAAACCTTTCCTCCTCTAGGTTGTTTTCCTGAGGTATTTTGTTCCAGCGATGAAAACCTGACCAACACAGGCCCAGTCTCTGCTCCTCACGCCTCCAGGTTGGGTTATTACCTCAGAAGTGCGGGTCACATGGGGGTGTGTAAGATCCAATTTGCTGCATCCTTCTAAATACCACTGCCTGTGCTAAGGGGAAGAAATCGGTTCGTTCTGTTCTTTACTAAAATTAGAAAAAAACAAGCCATAATCACTCTGCACCTTCATAGACAGTGTCTTATCAGGAAAAGTTGGTTGTTTGTTAGTGAAATAGACAACTCTGCCCTTTTTTTTAATCCCTGCCTTCCATGGCAAAGTTACAGTGACTCAGTTTTTTTGTTTTTGTTTTAATGAAGCAGAAATTAGGACCACGTGTAAGCAAGTGTCTTCTCATAAGGAAACAGGTTGTTCTAAGCACAGCACTAAAAGCCCTGACTCAAACCAAATGCCACCTCTTGAATCACTAAGATACCTCCCTATCCAACACCCTGTGCTTCCCATTTAACTATCTACCAAGTCCCGCCCTCCCTAGATGTCTGACACCCAGCTGAGCTCACGGGTCAAGGTGACATTCATAAACCATTTATATGTAGCAATGAATTGCTACAACCACATAGTAATGACTGCAAAGTAATTGCCACTCATGACATAGGAGTTTTCCTGCAGGGCCCAGGAAATACAAACATCGTGGATGGCTTCCTGAGTCAAACTGAGGTACAAGGGACAGGGCTTACGTTGGGGAAATTGTGCACGTGACAATTTTGGTATGAACCAATTGTAATTCTGCTCTGTCGATCCTCTGCATTTACTATTGGATCCTACTAATTTAATCACAGAGTCACCCAAAAAGAGTGTCAAAAAGCCCAGTAGACCCTTGCAATATTGCAGCATCCAGGGACAGAGCATGTCAGATAAGCATCCTTTGTGTCTCCTTTTCTTATTTCCTATGTTTTTTCCTCTCATAAAATCCATTCAGTTCAAATCAGTCGTTACTCAAAACTTATCTTGTGTGAACCAAAATATACAGGGAACGTTTGTATATAATTATATACATATTCTTCAGTATGCTTTTAAAAAAATTGCGGAGAAAAAAAAAAAGACTGTCCAGAACACTAACGTGATATTTAGCATGCAAATGAAAATAATTTTTACTTTTCTATAATTAGCATTAAAAACCACAAAACAGACTCTTCATTATTGGTGAAATTATCGTCCTCTTTTACCAGGTTCCAAGGAAAGGTACTAGAGGTGTTTGCCCATGAGGACAACAAAAGGCATCAATTGAAAAACTGCCCATACTGAATGTGTGGGCAGATGGGATGATGAAATGCACAGACTATAGGGATGCATCCAAGAATAGTATCAAAAACAAGGTGTTGCCCAATCTTGGCATATAGTGAACAGGTAGTTGAACACCCACTCTGTCCTGAGGCCACCAAGCAGCTTCTTGGCCAATACTTTATTTATGCCCTGCCCTCTCTTAATTCACAGTAGTGTAATATCCTGCCCACTGGACCACTCCCAGCACCTCTCCAAAGCAAAGAAACCTTAGGCCAGGTAAGGTAGAGGCTGAGACATGAGAAACAATTTAGGGACTTAGGGCTGCCAGATCTTGCAAATAAAATTCAGGATGCCCAGTTAAAAATGAATTCCAGATAAACAACAGATAATTTGTTTAGTACACATATGCCCTATGGGAGAAGCCAGGAAGAAAGGAACAGGTGGTGGTAACTGAAGAAAATGTACTGTGGCTATGAATTGAGCTGGTCAAATTCTGGGCTAGACCTACCAAAGACTTCCATGCTGTAGGGCCCATGAAACCACCAGGGTTTACATCTGTTGATAGATTCAAAGTTCTCTAGGGAAGCCAGGCATAGTGGCATATACTTATAATCCCAGTACTTGGGAGGCTGAGACAGGAGGATCACAGGTTCAAAACCCAGCCTCAGCAATTTAGTGAGGCCCTCTGCAACTTAGTGAGACCCTGTTTCAAAATGAAAAATAAAATAGCACTGAAGATACATGGGATGTATCTCAGAAGTAGAATGTCCCCTGGGTTTAATCCCCAATACCACACACACAAAAAAAAAGTTCTGTAGGGTAGGTCTCTTTTTCCTATACAGTGCAGCCTTTGAAGGAGTCTTTTTTTTAAATAAAGTATTGTTGTCTAAAAAATTCTAAAAGAATAAAAAATAATTATTAAGCCAGTTTGGGGCACTTTGTGAGCTGCATGCTTGGCAACAGGGAACCCCAAAAGAACAAATACTATTCTAAGAAATAACTACCACTGAAGGCTAATTTGGGTTCTTGGTATTGTTCACTGCTTCATGTAATAGGCTAATTCTTCCCCAAGGGGAATCTTCTTCCATATAATAGTGTGTGTGCATCACTGCCAACAGGAAAGACAGGTGAGTTTTTGGAGATTTGGGAAAATGGTTACCTAGATCAAGTCCAGCTACTTCAGACTTGACCACCAAGAAAAAATCCTAACCTGATGATACAAGTCTTATATATCCTTCTTCTAGCAGTAAACTCTGCCAAGTATTTCAAGGAAAGATTAACAGAAACAAATATTTTTCCTTAATTATACAGCAAATACCCCCAAATCCTATACCATGTTCAAGACTGAAGACAGGAAAGACCTGAGCCTCCCTACTTAAATGAATATTGCTAGCTGGGCATGGTGGAACATGCTTGTGATCCCAGTATTTGGGAGGCTGAGACAGGAGGATCGCGAGTTCAAGGACAGCCTCAGCAAAGTAGTGAGTCTCATTAACCTAGCGAGACCCTGTTTCCAAATAAAAATAAAATAGGGCTGGGGGTGTAACTCAGAGGTAGAACGCCGTGGGTTCAATCCCCAATATCACTAAATACATACATACATACATAAAATATTGCTATTTATGAAAATAAATGAATAAGTAACTTTGTTCTTTTCTTGATCAAATTATTTGTCTTCTAACTTACAGCAGAGTCCCTTGGGCTCAAAAAGTACTTATATTTATATTTCCAACCTGTTTGCTTAGGATATTTATATCCTTATAGAGAAGGACCTCAGAGATCATGTAAGAATGAGTTCAACATCTCTCAGGTGAGAGAACTTGCTAAGCTAAGTATCCCAGAATGGGACTTGAAGGTGGCCTCGGAGGCTCTGCGGGAACCTGTGGCTTCTCCAACAGCGCTCCTGCGCTTTGTCTTCCCAGATCAGAGGACAAGGGTCTCCCTCAACTGTTTTCCAAATACCAGGAAAGTGCTGCCAGCACCATGCTGAGGGCTGAAAGGGGGCTATGAAGATTCCCACTACCACGATAGTCTTCGATAAATATCTTTCATTTCAAATGTGACTGGTACTGAATAATGCATTAAAAGTTCCTGTAAGTTTCTGAGAGGTGATAGCCCATGATAGAAAAATGAGACAAAACAAATTCTTTTCAAAGCAGCCAACCCATTTGAGGTGGAATATCTGGTTATGAAAGTATACAACATTTGCAACCATCCAGGAAAACAATTGAAGGATATTAGAATGAGTTTTGCTGTGGGATTTTTCCTTGTGTTAAAAAAAAAATCCAGCCCGGAGTAGTGGTGGTTGCCTGTAATCCCAGTACCTGGGAGGCTGAGAAAGGAGAATTGCATGTTCGAAGCCAGTCTCAGCAACTTAGCGAGACCCTGTTTTCAAATAAAAAAATAAAATAGGGGCTGGGGGCATAGCCCAGAGGTAGAAGGCCCCTGGGTTCCAACCCAGTAACACACACACACACACAAACACACACACACAACTATCACTATAAATTATTTTTGCAATAAGTAAAATTCTAATATTTAAGTGAACCATAATTATAAGAGTGGTAGTCTTAGCTGGATGTGGTGATGCACACCTATAATCCCAGTACTTGGGAGGCTGAGACCCTCAGCAAGTTAGCAAGACCCTGGGTTTTTTTGTGTGTGTGTGTGTGGTTTTTTTTTTGTGTGTGTGTGTATGTGTGGTACTGGGGATTGAACCCAGGGGCGTTCTACCTCCGAGCTACACCCCCAGCCCTATTTTTTATACTTTATTTTGAAACCAGGTCTCACAAAGTTGCGGAGGGCCTCACTAAGTAGCTGAGGCTGGCCGCAAATCCGGATCCTCCGGTCTCAGCCTCCCAAGTACTGGGATTACAAGCGTGCACCACCACGCCCGGCTGAGACCCTGTTTCGAAATAAAAAACAAAAAGAATTAAGGGTGTAACCTGAACATAGAATGCTCCTGGGTTCAATCCCAAATATCAAAAAATAAGCATGGTAGTCTCAAGATAACTGGCGTAAAATAAAAGTCTTTGATTTTACTCTTGCCTCCATCTCTGACAGTGAACAGGGAGAATAAGGAAAAGAAAATCAGCAATTTATCTCAGGCTAAAAGTCAAATTTCTAACTTTTTTTTTCAGGAGGCCTTTACTGTTCCCTCTCCTTTCTGGCCCCCATTTGGGGACAAGATGATCAGAATTTCTTCTCGTTCTTCCTGCAGACCAGCTGGGTCCGGCTCAGCTCACTGTATTTTCCAGGCAACTGTGAGGCAGAAATACAGAGCCAAGGCCTGTCACTCCATGCGATGCCCCAGTTACATGCCCAAGCTCTTCTGCCCGTAGGGCTGGCAAACAGGAGCTTATGTGTATGTAAATCAGGGCACCTCGGCCCCAGGATTGGTGAGGAGCAGACTCCTGGTGCCCGAGGTAATGAGAACGGCCAACTCAGGTGGTTAAACTCTGCTTTACCAGGGTCATGGTGCAGAGAGACCAAGGGTCCCCGAATTCACCCCAAGAATGATGTCCAGTCTCACATCACCCATGTGTTACCGCACAGCTTGCGGTTAGGGGCAGCCAACAAAATTTCCTTTTTTCATTCCTTCCTTGTTTCTAAGCTCTACTTAATTCCAAAGAAGATCACTATCTAATGATGGACAGGACAGACTTGATGGAAAAAAAGGACTGTCAGTTCCCCAGAAATAAATATTCCTGGGTCGAGATCTCTCATACAAAGTCCGATCATCCTATTGGCCTGGAAATGCTGACTTTTTCACAGTTGCTGTGCACAGGGCAAGCTCGTAGGAAGGATGCAGGGTGAGACCTTCCCCACTCACGTGGGGCCATACCTGAGGGAAGTGACTGGTCACAAACCCCCATAATCCATTTGTTCTTCCTCCCGCACAAACCCCCATAATCCATTTGTTCTACCTCCCGCCAAGATCTGGGAGGCAGAAGCTAAGTTTGGTTGAATAAATGTCTTATTTTCCAAAATTCTCTCAAAAGACCTGCCATTGTAAATGGAAGAGCTGTATGTTTCTATAACCTCCTTCCTTTAAAAAAAAACAAAAACAATAGCCGGGCGTGGTAGCACACACTTGTAATCCCAGTACTTGGGAGGCTGAGACAGGAGGATCACAGATTGGTGACCAGCCTCAGCTACTTAGTGAGGCCCTCCACAACTTAGTGAGACCCTGTTTCAAAATTAAAGAATAAAAAAATAGGGCTGGGGGTGTAGCTCAGAGGTAGAATGCCCCGGGGTTCAATCCCCAGTACCGCAAAAAAAAAAAAAAACAATAAAAAATGTTTTTCTTACTCTGGGTATGGGGGTAGACCTTATTTTAAATCCAAAATTGTAGGGTTCCTTGATTCTTAATAAAAATGCAAACCAAATGGGTGACATTGTTATGAATGTCACCCTTCATGGAAAGTATGGATCAAATTAACATTTCACCTCCCATTCACCCTCTTGTCAAAAAAGATGTTTTAGCCTTGAAGTACAAACCCCAGATAGAAGAGCCAACCGATGTTTAATAACCATCAGCAAGCTCAGCCAACAAAGGCAGCAATCCATCTCCCTCACCGGTCCCCACAGAAATAAAACGTGCTCCCCCTGTATCTTTCCGAGGAGGGAGAATTCTCCCTCCCCACAGTCCTGCTTCTCAAATGGTGTGAAGTACTGACCAGGGCACATATCTAGACTCACAGCACACTTAAAGGGAGACATTAACCGCCCCAAGGAGACTCAGTAGATCTCCCCTGTCTGCTGACACTGTAGGCTCTGTGCTTGGTAGGGAAGGATATAAGACACTGTACTTTACTGAAATTAATGACTTTAAGCCCTTTCTTTTTTATAACTTTACTTACATAATTTTTTTTTTTTTTTGCGGTACTGGGGATGAAACCCAGGGGCATTCTACCTCCGAGCTACACCCCCAGCCCTATTTTTTATTCTTTATTTTGAAACAGGGTCTCACTAAGTTGCGGAGGGCCTCACTGAGTAGCTGAGGCTGGCCGCGAACCCGGATCCTCCTGTCTCAGCCTCCCAAGTACTGGGATTACAAGAGTGCGCCACCATGCCCCCAGCTCTTATTTTTTATAGCCAGAATAAGGTGTCTGTGCACCAGCTGAGTTGTCCTAGGTCCCATACACTTTCCAGCCTGGTCCTGATGATAAAGAAGCAGGAAAGATAGTTTCCATTTGCCAAAGGAGGAAACCGGAGCTTGCTGAAGTTGTGTAAGCTCATTAAGCAGCAAGGCCATGATTCAAGACAGAAAATGTCTGACAACAGAACTCATGGATACTCCCTATGACTGTTCTCTCCTGCTGACGACCAGGTATCCAACCTGTCTGTCCACACAGTGCAAACACAGCCATTAGGCCCTGCCTCCTACTTTTCAAGCAGTAGAGACAGGTTGGGGATGGAGCTCAGTGGTGGAATGCTTGCCTAGCACACACGAGGCCCTGCATTCAATCCCCAGCAAAAAAAAAAAAAAAAAAAAAAAAAAAAAAAAAAAAAAAAAAAAAAAAAGCAGTAGAAAGAAATTGGTGTTGGCAACTATAGAAGCCAATGAAGGGAGCCAGGCATGGTGGCGCACACCTGTATTCCCAGTACTTGGGAAGTCTTCTCTCTCTGAGCTATACCCTCAGCCCTATTTGATTTCTTATTTTGAAACAGGGTCTCACTAAGTTGCTGAGGCTGTCCTTCCGTGAACCTGCGATCCTCCTGTCTCGGCCTCCCAAGTACTGGGATTACAGGTGCGAGCCACCGCACCCAGCTAGGGAATTCTCTTTGTGGTGATGCGAATGTTCTAAAATTGACTGTGTGATCCATGAATATACAAAAAACATTGAATTATATGCTTTAAATGAATGAATTATATGGTATGTAAATTATATCTCAATAAAGCTGTTAAAAAAATAAACCAGGCGTGGTGGTGCATGCCTGCAATCCCAGTACTTGGGAGGCTGAGACAGGAGGATCTCAGGCAGGTTCAAGAACAGCCTCAGCAAGTAGTGAGACTCTCATCAACCTAGTGAGACCCTGTTTCAAAATTAAAAATAAAACAAGGCTGGGCTGGGGGGAGAGGACTCAGAGGTAGAATGCCCCTGGATTCAATCCCTAGTACCAAAAATAAATAAATAAGTGTAACTGATTAAGCAACATCATTGAAACCTTGGCTATTAGCTCCTTCAAGTTCCTCACTGAAAAGTAAGGAAACTGAGCAAGAAGCCCAATACTCCGGTCCAGATGTGTGACCTAAGGTGCTGTGCTTAGTAAAGCCACTGCTTAACGTAGCCCGTGGTCCCAGTTCAGGGCCACACCAAGAGGTAGAATGCCCCTGGGTTCAATCCCCGGTACTGCAAAAAATTTAAAAATAAATAAATAATTAATTCGAAAAAATAGGGTTGGGGGTGTAGCTTGGAGGTAGAATGCCCCTGGATTCAATCCCCAGTACCACAAAAAAAAAAAGAGCTCAAGATACATCTTTAAATGAAGATATTAAAGTTGAGACAGGAGGATCACAGGTTCAAGGACAGTCTCAGCAAGCAGTGAGACTCTCATCAACCTAGAGAGACCCTGTTTCAAAATAAAAAATAAAATAGGGCTGGGGGTGTAGCTCAGAGGTAGAATGCCCCTGGGTTCAATCCCCAGCGCCACAAAAATAAATAAATAAATAAATAAATAAATAAATAAATAAGTTAGTAATGAATATATGGTTTAGACTGTGGTGTTCCAGGGGAAATCATTCTCCTTGGCTTATCTGGCTAAATTTCCTTTCAAGCTTGTGGATGATGGCAAGACCATTGAGAATGAACTTGAGTTTAAATATTCGCACCTAACTAGCTCCTCCAACATCACAGTGCTTGCTACTGACACAATTAGTTAATCTGCTTAATAACCATTCTGTTGAGATCTCAAATTTCCCTATTTGCTTTGCATCCTAAAAAGTCCTTTGAAACCCAAACAGCCTCCTACTCCACCCCTCCAGCTCTGCGGGAAAGGTCACAATCTTGGGCTCATTTGAAAGGCAGGTGGGGGCTGTGAGTTTCCACTGAGTGCCCCACGTGGAAATAATCTAGCACAAGATGAATATAAGGGTTTGTTCCCAGCAACTTTTCTTCTTTTGGATCTTCACTGCTCTGCTTGAAGAAGTAATTTCTTAGAATTTATAATCAGACTAAGAAATTAATGCAAAGAATAGAATATAGTCCAAATTGAAGGGCTGAGAATGAAGCTCAGTGGTAAAGCCCTTGTCTAGCATCCTGGGCAGGGCCCCGGGTTTGATCTCCAAGTGAAATGAACTTTATGTGTATTCTCTAGGCTAAGCACAGTGGCTCACATAGGAGCCCATGCATTGGCTTACTGCATGGGAAAGAATCATTAAATGATCTAAATAATGGAGAAATTTAAAAACTCATTTATGTTTCTTTCAAGAAATGTTCATTGAGCCGGGCGTGGTGGTGCACCCTTGTAATCCCAGTACTTGGGAGGCTGAGACAGGAGGATCCGGGTTCACGGCCAGCCTCAGCTACTTAGTGAGGCCCTCCGCAACTTCGTGAGACCCGGTTTCAAAATAAAGGATAAAAAATAGGGCTGGGGGTGTAGCTCGGAGGTAGAATGCCCCTGGGTTTAATCCCCAGTACTACAAAAAAAAAAAGAAATATTCATTGAATGCCTACTCTGTGTACCTAGCTCTGGGCCAGGCACTGGAGAATTACAAGGTGGTGAAATTTGGTTCTTGTCCTAAGAAGCTCACAGTATAAAGAATGGAAATAAAGCATAAGCAAAAATAAAGGCTTGTCTATTATTTCTAAGCTCAATTTCAAATCAGACTTGTTTTACAATTAAATCTAATCTAAAAGTATCCATTTCTGCCCCTGAACACCTTCCAACATTTTTTTTTTTTTGTGGTACCGGGGATTGAACGCAGGGGCGTTCTACCTCCGCGCTACACCCCCAGCCCTATTTTTTTATGCTTTATTTTGAAACCAGGTCTCACGAAGTTGCGGAGGGCCTCACTAGGTAGAGAGAGAGAGAGAGACAGGAAGAGAGAGAGAGAGAGAGAGAGAGAGAGGTGAGGCTGGCCGCGAACCCAGATCCTCCAGTCTCCGCCTCCCAAAGTACTGGGATTACAAGTGTGCGCCACCACACCCGGCACCTTCCAACATTTTGATGATTTCAACGGCATGTTTTCCTATCAGTATTGAGCCAGGCACAGTGGCGCACAACTATGGTCCCAGCGACTCAGGAGGCTGAGACAGGAGGGTGGAAGTTCAAAGCCAGCCTGGGCAACTTGGCAAGACCCTGATTCAAAATAAAAAAAAATAAATAAACAAATAAAAATAAAAAGATCTGGGGGTGTAGCTCAGTGGTAGAGAGCCCCTGGGTTCAATCCCCAGCACTAAAAAATAAAAATAAAAAATCAGCATTGATCCCAGATATTCTCTAGTACCAATATGTACTAAGCATGAGGGACAATATGATAGGTTCATATTCTCAGAATTGACAAATTGGGGAAATGAAATAAACCAATTCTTTTAACTACAAAGTTCACATAACATTTTAATGGACAATAGAAAAGATTGAGTGCTAAAGTACCCCTACAGATTAAATTACTATGGGGATTTGGAGTAAGAGATTCCTCCTAGTTGTTAGGTCCAATGAGGCTAGAGAGAAGATGGAGAGGCTAAGTCTTTGCAGACCAAGCACAGAGATGGAGGATGGTCCAGGTGAGTGAGAGAAATACACACGACTCATTATTATCATTATTAGTAGTAGTAGTAGTAGTAATAGTAATAGTACTATTATTATTATTAGGTACTACAGATTGAACCCAGGGGCATTCTACCTCTGAGTTACACCTCCAGCCCTTTTTTTATGTTTTGTTTTGAAATAGGGTCTCACTAAGTTGCTGAAAGCCTTGCTACATGGCTGAAACTGTCCACAAACCTGCGATCCCCTCCTGTCTCAGCCTCCCAAGTGTCATGCACTATTTTTAATCAATCAGAAATCCAAGGACAAGCCACTTGGTATGAAATATGCAGTGGCCATGAACATAAAATGGAGAGAAAACTGGAGAAAGAAGCACTGTAATTGTTTATAGAGCTTCCTTCGGGCCTATTTATTAACATTTTCCAAAAAAAAAATCTCTCCACTGTTAGGTATACATGTGCCTTGAGATGAAGGTGGCCGGAAAGATACAAGCCCTCAACCAGATTTTGTATTTTTAAATTTTGTATTTTTAAAGAGTTCATATGCAAGACAGTGGCATTCATATAATACCAGCTCTTGACTTTGGATTTTTAACCAAATGTTTGTTTGTTTGTTTGTTTTGATACTGAGGATTGAACCCAAGTCTGCACCACCACGCCTGGCTTAACCAAATATTAAAATGACTCACTGGGCGTGGTGGCACACCTGTAATCCCAGTACCTGGGAAGCTGAGACAGGAGGATCGCAGGTTCGAGGACAGCCTCAGCAAGTAATGAGACTCTCTTCAACTTAGTGAGATCCTATTTCAAAATAAAAATAAAATAGGGCTGGGGGTGTAGCTCAGAGGTAGAGTGCACCTGGGTTCCATCCCCAGTACCACAAAAAACAATAAAATAAAATAAAAAATAAAACGACTCGTTGCCTCTCGTTTCTGTATGTGCTTCCCTGACTCTTTCAGCCTATTTCTCTCCGCTCTTTTTATTTTTCTCTCTCCTTTCCTTCTTTCTCCATCCTTCTCAGTATAAGTTAAAAAAAAACCCAAAGGCATAAGTCTGTACGTTTAAATTCAGCCCACATGACATTTCCTTCTCATTTAATTACTTCCATACAATTTATATCCACTAGTCACGCTAGACCCCAGAGTATTAAACATGTTCTTTCACAAAGAAGCTCTTGTCCTCTAATAACCCCCATAATCAAAGTTCAGGAATTATGGGTAAGGCCCAGCCGGCTGACGGGAGAAACAAACAGGTTTTTAAATTCAACCCAAGCCGGCTCCAGGCAGGAAGCAGCAAAGCTGGCCATTCTACCATCAGGCTGGAGAGCAAACCCCCCTCGAGCTAACTCAAAGGAAGCAATCTCAGTATCTCCGCACGTCCTGCAAGTCTGCAGTCAGATACCACATCTCTGGGGTGCCTTAAAGAGCCACCATGCAATGCCACTCAGAGACACCTGGCCATTCTCTTTTTCTAGTTAGAAAAAAGTTCCACTGGTGGACTACAAAGGATGTTTTTTAAAATGTCTTGAAATGAATAAACCATTCTCCCTTATTATTCTGAGTAAAATGACCTCTTCTATCATCCTACAAACAACTTAGGCAACATTTCTGGTTTTGTCATATATCAAATGACACCTACAAACATCTCTAGGTCTTTTTTTTATTTTATTTTTTTGGCAGTACTAGGGATTGAACCCAGGGGCATTCTACCTCCAAGCTACACCCCCAGCCCTGCTTTTTATTCTTTATTTTTAAAACAGGGTCTCACTAAGTAGCTCAGGCTGGCCACGAACCTGTGATCCTCCTGTCTCAGCCTCCCAAGTACTAGGATTACAAGCATGTGCCACCATGCCCACTCTAGGTTAAGCACAAATTTTGGACACTTGTTCAATTTATGCCATTATCTCCCCCTACCTCCCCAAAAGTTCACCTTTGACTTTTTTTTTTTTTTTTGAGTACTGGGGATTGAACCCAGGGGCATTCTATCTCTGAGCTACATCCCTCCAGCCCTATTTTATTTTGAAACAGGGTCTCGCCAAGTTGATGAGGGTGGCTTCGAACCTATCCAAGTATTAGTATTACAGGTGTGTGCCACCACGCCCAGCTCATCTTTGACATTTTATGACTGCACAGGGGTACAAACAAGACTTCTTGCATCTCCCTTATACACATAGCCCACTTTTCACAAGAATCTTGCCTGCTTTTCTTCCAAAATCCCTCTACACAACATGTCTCGTCTTCTCCACTGTATCAAGTGTTTGCGTCTCCACCAGAATCAGCAGTTTTAAAAAACAACTTTTAATTCCATGCGACCTCTCACATCCAAAGCCCATTCCTAACAAAAGCAAAACAACCTGAACTACTTATCAGATCCATACAGTCACATCTTAGAGAACTTATTAAAATTTCTACAGCTTGCCTCTTGGATGGTTTTCATAAACTAATGCTCCTGTCTACGGATAAAAGTTAGAACCAGTACAGAATGAATGAGCTGTGTCTTTCTAGTTCTTAGGTGAAAACATTTAATATGTGGCCAATGAACTGCTTTCGGTAGTTCATCATTTAATGGACCAAGCTCTCAATAAAACACTGTCATTGTGGTTTATTTATTCTTTACTTTCTATACAGATGTACTGTTTATTATAACAGTCTAGATCTGGACATATTCAGAGCCATAATTATTTTATGTATCCAATCACTGGCAAACCAGATTTTTTAAAACATTCATTTAGAAGCTTGTATTTACATTCTGGAAACAAAACCCCCAATATTAATGGCATTGAATATTATTTATTATGCAGTGTCCTTTTATCTTATTCCACAATATAGCGTTTTTGTCTCGTTCTTGGCAGATCTTATCTCACGGTACAAAACAGACATTGTTTCAAGAACCCATTTGTCATAAGTGTCAGTAAGAAGTGGCTCCCTGGCTTCTGTTTACACCTCCAGCTCACTTGGAAGTTTATAGTGCTCTTTCTCAGCCTCAGCAGCTCTCAAACCTAGGATCCATAAGATATATACAGTCACTACGGTTTTTACCAGGCCACAGAAGGACCTTCCAAGAACCCTGTAACCATGTAAGTGGTTACTGATGCCTTGCCTGAAGGTGCACGCAGACAAGGCACTTTAATTAGCCAGACCAGGGGCCCCTTATTCACACCTATGAGGTAGGTTGGACATTCCAAAGCTTGTACAACTGGGAAATCTGAGTCCTTTAATGGTTTTCAACCAATGAACCAGGGCTGGCCAATTATTCGGTTAAACAGAAAGCACCGTGGCCTAGCTTGACTCACCTCACTGTGGCTAATCATTAAAACGGTCTACGCTGCTCCATCCCTTCCTCTATTCACCTGCCAAAGTGTCAGGCCAAAGCTTCGACGATTTGGGAGCTAACCATTAAAATCGTTTCTTTAATGTTGACGCTCCAAATTGTGCATAATGACCCTGTGCCCTGTTCTGCTGCTACTGTTAAGTAGCTGTTAATAATCACTGACTACTTGATAGTTATTAAAATGTAAGCAACTGGCAAATACGAAGAACAATGGCTCCACTGTGTACGGAAGGGGTTGCAGTCCTCGGACCTTCCTTCGTTTGTGGACTTCACTTTCCCAAGCCAAGAAGCACAGCCTCGCCATCTTCATACTCAGAAACCAAAAATGCACGATCAATAACTCGAGCTGAACTTTCTTTCCTTAGACCACAGATAGGATAGCTAACCCCTTCTGAAAAGCCTAACAAAAAATGAGATTCTGCAGCCGGGTGTGTAATCCCAATACTTGGGAGGCTGAGACAGGAGGATCGCAGGTTCGAAGGTAGCCTCAGCAACTTAGTGAGGCCCTCTGCAACTTAGCAAGACCCTGTTTCCAAATTAAAAAATAAGCCGGATATATGAGATTATACCAACATCATTCTCAGTGCTACATGTGAGGGGGGTGGGG
>PVJS01002445.1:0-84548 GCA_004027185.1 Glis glis | reverse complement strand
CAAGGGAGAGAGAGAGAGAGAGAGAGAGAGAGAGAGAGAGAGAGAGAGACAGGGAGAGAGAGAGAGAGAGAGAGAGAGAGCGAGAGCGCTGAGGCTGGCTGTGAACCCAGATCCTCCGGTCTCCACCTCCCAAAGTACTGGGATTACAAGCGTGCGCCACCACGCCCGGCCATTGTATTTTTGTATACATGAAGAAAACTGGGCTGCTGTGGCTCACAGGTTCTACTAGAGGTCAGTCTCTCTTCACTAATTGAATTCTGTCATTTCCAGGGACTGACTGAGGTGTCTCTTAAACATAAGCATTTGGATCCTTCTGAGCTTAATTAAGAGGTGGATTTAATTACAAAGAGATCGATTCTTTTCAATTTTGCTACATAGTAGGCAAAGGATTTTTCTTCCTTCTTATGAGTAAATACTTAGAACATGCATGGATGGCTGAGCTCAGTCCTACCATTGGCCTCTTGGGTGCTCTCCCTCATGCTTCCAGAACAATCTTTTTTTTTGAGTCATTATTGACACACAATTCATATATTATAAAATTCACTTTTTAAAGCTGCATAATTCAGTGGTTTTTAACTACGTTCACAGAGCAGTGGGAGGGATCTTTATTAAATGCATATCCAGTCTCCCCCCCCACTCTTCAAAGGTCTACAAAATTCACATTTTTCTAGACATTTTTCCCCTGCAGTGTCTAGATAATGAGGAGTAGGTAATAAATTCTCAATAAACACCTGTAGAAGAAATGTATCCATTCTTTGAGAGTATGGCTAAGCTGAAGAGCTACTAAATGTTGCAACATTTGTAGTCTGGCAAGAGTATTACAAACCAGATTTTTATTAACAATAAAATGCTATAGGTTATCTGTTTTAACTTGATAGTACAATCTTAGATGACTTGCTGTGCACATACTTCTTTTACCTAATTCCAGACTTGGACATTTCACAGATGATACCCAGTTTATATGCCAGTGGGAATTTGTTGAATATCACCAATTCTTAAGTCTCTCCACCAGAGATGCAGAGAAAATAAGCTAATAATCGATCAAGCATTTGTTTCAAATAGTATTTGTGAAGCAAAGTGCTAAAATTTATCAACTCATTGAAATAAATAAGTCACCCACTGAATTCATTCAAACTTTTTCTCTAGGGGGTTTCAGAATAATTGCTGGGTTTACAAATATGCACAGGCTAAATTATCCACCAACATAAGACTGAATATCTATTCCTATCCTGAAATCTCCATATGACTAAAACTAATTATTGTTGTAATTAATAATCCATATTTTGTAACACTCCCAGGATGCCAAAAGCATTCAGATTGAAGCAGAGCACCAGACAGGTGTCTCAACAGAGTTCTTAAAAGCTCCTCTGCCAAAGTACTGGGAAGAAATCTGGCTTGTTTACCCCTTAAAGCAGGGGCCATCTGTTGCCGTGGTCTTCCATGGACATACTAAAAGCGAATTAAAGCATGTTCCTTCTTTTGAAAACTAGCTTTCTGAGAGGTGAATTTCAGACTTAGGGTTGACTAGCTTAACAAAGTTCTTGTTACCACTATTTTAAAAATAGCATAATGAGCCAGTGGGTGGCACACACCTATAATCCCAGTACTTGGGAGGCAGAGACAAGAGGGTCACAGGTTTGAGGCTAGCCTGAGGAATTTAGCAAGATCCTCAGCAACTTAGTGAGACCCTTATTTCAAGTTAAAAAATAAAAATGGCTGGGGTTGTAGCTCAGAAGTAGAATGCCCCTGGATTCAATCTCCAGTACCCTCCCCCCCAAAAAAATAGTGATAACAAAAGCCCAATTTTATGATGTGATCCAATAAATCACTTCAAAAATATGGCTAAAATTAGAAAGACTAGAAACAACTTAAATGCCCATCAATAAGAAGCTGGTTAGATGATCAGGGCTCATTCAGTGTATGGCACCTTGTGCAGCCATTACAACAACCAGGTAGAAGCATGTGGCTGTTAGAGAGAGACACTTCCAGCTGTGGAGGTGCAGGCAAAGCCAGAGGCAGAGTGACAGGTACTAGCAGCCACGTTCCCTCTGCCCTTCGTGAGCTGTGTACTGCTCAAGCTCAATCTCCTTCTCTGTTTCTCCTCTGCAAAATGGAGGGTGGTAATGATGGGTATTGAGTTGGTATTGATTGCTAATTGGAGTAGTATTAATTGCTAATAAGAATAGCTATACTTAGGCAAAACAATACAATCTTTTTTCCCTCTGTCTCTGGGCTATCAGCCAAAGCTACAGCCAAGGCTGACCTTGCCCACTAAAAGCTGCCTGCTAGTGGACAAGCCAGCTGTCATAGCAACTAAGATAAGATGCAAAACACTGAATGCTAAAATTACAGACACCTGAACTTAGAAGAAAAGAATTATGCAGACCTTCACAAAAGTTCAGACCAAGTTAAAACATGAAAAAGCAAGTTACATTGTCCCAATATTGATTATTAATAACACAAAAATAGTTAAAGCCTTAAAGCCTTTATACTTAAAAAAAGCTACACTCCTGTGTCTTTCTTTTCCTTATTACAAAACAAGCTTTCAATATAAAAAGTGACTGCTAGCAGATAGAGATAAGGGATGCTGAGACACAGATGGTCAATACAGGCTATAAATTTAGGAGTAAAAATAAACAAAAAACAATGCAGGGTTTAAACTTCTACCATGCAGCCCCCTGACCTTGTTAACTAAGTGACAAATTTGATCAGTGATGTCAGATCTGTCTGTCCCTGTAAAGATAAACAAAGAAGGCTAACAAAAAGGCTTATATAACAGAGATAACTGGCGGGCTAGCACCTGCTTTTGGTGGGAAAAGAAGACTATTGGCTAGCCAGTATAAGAGAGACAAGATAATAAATTCCTATATAAAGAGTAGAATTTTGAAGGTGATAGTGTCTCACTTCTGAGACACTCCATCACGTCTCTCTCTGACGTGGTGCTATTCTTGCTCTGCCCCCCTCTGCCTGTAATAATAAAACCTTGCTAAAGCTTGCAGCAGTTAGGGCTTTTATTTCTATACTAGCCAAGAACAAGGACCCATGGCAACATCATCCCCAATTGTAACAGTAAGAGTTACTGCCTGTAGGGTTGTTATGAGGTGCTTTTACAAGATAAGATTATAGAGCACTTAGTAATTGTTATTACTGACATGTAATAACAATGATATAAATATATGCTCCTGTTCTTACCACTATCATCATTATGAACAGCAGCAGAACACAGACACGTTAATGTGTGCGTGGGAATGTAGGGGAAGAGCTGGGAACTGTGGTTGCCTTGGAGGGAAGGTGCTGGAGGCTCTGGGAATAGGGGGTCAGAGGGAGAGTCATTTATTCACAATATCCTTTTGTAGTCATTGAGTTTCTGTGTGCATTTGTTACTTTAAAAAAAGCAAGCTGGGTGTGGTCGTGCATGTCTGTAATCCCAGTACTTGGGAGGATGAGACCAGAGGATCGCAGGTTCAAGGACAGCCTCAGCAAGTAGTGAGACTCATCAACCTAATGAGACCCTGTTTCAAAATAAAAATAAAATAGGGCTGGGGGTGTAGCTTGAAGGTAGAATACCCCTGGGTTCAATCCCCAGTCTCTCTCTCTCTCTCTCTCTCTCTCACACACACACACACACACACACACACACACACACACTAAGTTTTTAAAAAATGAACTAACAGGGCCACTGGCAAAAGCAAATGACTTTGAGCTGAGTGTATGGCCTTCATAATGACTTGACCTGGACTTTGCGATGGACTCTGAACACCATCTTTAGACCGAAGGCAGGTGGGCAGGCACAGGCCGTTTCTGGCCCTGGAACAGCCAACACTCTGGAATGAGACCCAGCCCAGGCAAGGGCCATTAGCCCCTTAGCATGATGGCCACCCAGATCAGGGCCTTGTGCTCCTGCTGGCCTCCCATGACTCCACTGGGCCCTCCCCTTGCCTTGCCAACTGTCATCCTCCTGTGAGACTCAGCCCAGGACCCTTGTTGGGACATTTTCCTGACCAAGAGCATTCTCTGATAACCTCTTTCCCCTGGTGCCTGGTCCAAACTCGAGGGCCTGGCTCTGGAAATCCTTCACTTCATCTGACCACATGGCCTGCCTGGGCCAGCCTCACCTACACCCTGATGTCTCTGCTCATGCCTGTGCCTTCTGCAAGGGGCCAAGTGGCATTGAACTATGGGTCCTGGCCTCCTGGGACCAAGTCAGCTCTGCCTCTGCAGCTGTGGCTGTGGAATCTGGTAAGCACTGTCCCTTTCTGGTCCTCAGCCTCCCCAGGGTCCACAGGAGTGGCTCTACCCACCGTCAGCACAGGCAGGAGGGTGCAGGAAGGATGTCTGGGGTCTGTGACAATCCCAGGCTGTTTCTCTTTCCTCACCCCCTCCCTGGCTCCACTTACCCTTCCTCTTCTCCTACCATTGACTTGGGGCTTCAGTATGGAGGACATCAGAGGACAGGGCCTTGCCCTGAGGAGCTGGCAGTTCTGTTCAGAGTCCCCTGAAGTCACCCACACACCGGAGTCATGGGGGAGGCTTGAATTCTGGAGGGTTCATGGGAATGTGGGGGATGCAGGGTTTTGAGTAAGGTCCGGGCCATTAGGGAAGTCTTTGTGTGAATGGTGACACATGTCAAGTGAACAGAGAAGGAACTGGAAGGCTCAGGTGAAGAGAGAAGGCATGTGCGCTGGAAGGCAGGAGGCAGAGCTCGACCAGAGATGGTGACTCAGGGCCAGCGTGAACCCCAAGCCCATGAGAAACATCAGGCCATTTTCCAAAAGTATTCAGCAGTGACAGCAAGCTGTCACCCTGTCACCCTCCACCTCATCCCACCCAAACAGCTTTGCAGATTTGTGTAAACAGTGCAAAAAGTTTGTTGTGTTGGCCCAGTTTGCAGTATCCACAAGCCTATCGCTATTCTGACTAGCAAGAGCTCCTGAGCCCTCCTCATTTTCTGGCTGAAGTCCCTGTGCTTATGTCCTCTGAGGATATGAGACTCTTTTGCCTGAGACTTGAGACCCCACCCGAAGGGACAGCAATAACCGCATCCCCAAGTCATCTGATTTGAGACTTTTGTTTTCCCCTTTTGTGTGTTGGCTTTGGCCTTTGGGGTTTAAAAATATTTGTTTACTGCATGCTTCTTTTAAAATAGTTGGAGCGATGAGAAAATGGTGGGGCTCCCAGATCACACGCCGTCCCGAGCACAGATGTGCTTTCGCTGTTCCTGCGAAGCGCCCCGTCGGCACTCGGGCCTCCAGGCTGGGAGGGCCTGCTTTGTGTAGAACACTGTAATAGAACTGGGGAGACAAGGCTTGGCTGTGCCCAGGGAGGACAAGCTACAGCCTTCCCTGCAATGGTGAGAGGCCCCTCCAATGTGAAAAGAATTCCCATAAAGATTAAAAAGCCAACTCCGGGTTAGCAGGCGTCATTGTGTGGAGAACTGGACATTTGCTTCCCAACTGTCACCCAGCTCCGAGGCGCTCATTCCACCTCTAACAAGATGTATGCCGTCCGTGCTTTCTCCATAAATCACGTCCTGTGATCGACCTTTTGTTTCGGTCTCGAGAAACTATTGGGGCTGAGGAACTCCAGGAAAAGGGCTGATGCTCCAAGATCATAAATCTTCCGTCCCTATTGCACTGTGAAACGTATCACACCACTTCAAAATGTTACTTCAGACTCGCACTTTATTAATGGCACCTTTGGTTTCGACCATTTGGAATGCAGAGCGTATATCAAACGCCCAGAGGGCCTGGTAGGTCAGGGAGGCGGCCTCCCTCCCTGCCTGGAACTCAGCCAGACCTCCAGGGTGACCCCGGCAGGAGGCCAGAGGATGTTGCCTTCAGAACAAATAGAAAATTCCAGGTTTTGAAAGATGCGTCTTGAGATCCCCCCAAAGGGGCTCCAGGTTCTCAGCCCCATACATACCCCAAATCTTCCATCTTTCATCCTTTTTCCCACGATTCTGCCTCACATCCCACAGGACCATCTGGGAGAAGATTTTTGAGTTTCTCCTGTTCTATCTGTGGTGCTCAACTTTCTGACTCTGAGCTCAAGATTCAGGGCTGCTAGCAACCAAATCCTGGTGCATTGAGGAGCACAATTAATAGATTGATGACAATAAGGAAAGCCATCTTCGGGATCCAGAAGGCCAACGCAGATGAAAGCAGTCTTATAATAATAATAACCATGGAAGGCTAAACTTCAGTTCCCTAGCGAATGCCCTAAATACATACAGTCTTTGAAAAGATGAACTAAAGTTTACCCAGCAGAGAGCAAAGGTTACTGAGAAAAAAAATCATCAGTCCCACAGGTGTCCACGAAGGAAGAAAAACAAATATCCCCAAATCTACGAAGCTATCATAGGAGAAAAAGGGGAAGCTTGTATATTTTGCACATTTTTAGCCTATAAATTCAAATATTTTCTTCTCTTTTTTTGCAGTACTGGAGATTGAACTCATGGGCATTCTACCTCTGGGCTTCACCCCCAGACCTATTTTTTATTCTTTATTTCGAAACAGGGTCTCACTAAGTCAAATATTTTCTAATAGGAGAATGAGAAGTGTTTAACTGCATGGAAGGGTAATCTAAAAGAAGATCTTTACAATGTGGCGTTATGTCCTTCAGTCGCACTGAGCTGCACAGGATGGCAGGGGCATCGTTATGCTAATGCTTATTAATCATCATCAACAACAAAAACAAGCACAATTATTTGGTGTCTATTGAGTCAAGGTGACATCATCCAAGCTGAGACATTTCAGGAGTAAAAAGGGACACTGTTAATAAGCATGTCTTGACAATGGCATGAACTGGACCCTCCAGACAATCCTGGACAGAGAGTCCTACTACGGGGTCCCCATAACTCTACCGCTGCCCCCTAAGGTAGGTGTTCTTATCCCCATTTCCCAGATGGGGAAGTGGAGGCTGGCTCAGGCTCACATCGCTATAAATAACAGAGCTAGGCTCAGAACTGGTTGCAAAGCCTTTGCTGGGAAGACTCTCAGGCAGAGCCATACTGTGCGCCCCGCGGTGCTCCCTCCCCCCCAGGGGCTGAGAAGGGCCAGGGCAGATCAGATGAGAAAAGTCCCCACTCTGTGAAAGGCACTGTGCGAGGGGAGCAGGAAGGTCACTAGGCAGTGGGACAACCTCAGGATTTACACTTTTTCTTTTAACTGGGGATTGAACCCAGGGGTGTTCTACCTCTGAGCTACACCCCCAGCCCTATTTTATTTTTTATTTTGAAACAGGGTCTCACTAAGTTGCTGAGGGTCTCACTAAATTGCTGAAGCTGGCCTTGAACCTGTGATCCTCCTGTCTCAGCCTCCCAAGTACTGGCATTATAGGCATGCGCCACCATGCCCAGCCACCTACTTTGTTCAAAGGATACCTTCTTACCCAGTGTGTGATAGAACACAAAAGTGAACCCCAGAAACTAACTCTTCAAAGGAAAAGTGCATCGTCCTACCCCATTCCTCAGAGGCATTCTAATGACATCCGCTGAATTAGGACCTGCAGAGGTATGTAGGGTTATGGATAAAAGCCAGGAGGTTCACTCTGCAATAAATATAGGTACCAATACTTTCCATCTATTTTATATCTGCTACATGTCTAGCCTTGTGTCCCACGCTTTATAGACATTATGTTTAACCTTCCCAGTCCTGCAAGATAGTGATGACCCCTCCCTGTTTACAGGTGAGAAAACTGAGATGTGGAGATGGTATGTATTAAGTAACAGGGCCACAATGTGGTAGCCAGGTGTGGAAAGCCACCTCGAGCATGCCCCTTGTGCTCTAGTTCTACAACCCACAGGGCTCAGGCTACTGGGGGCTGCCCTTAGATGAAAGAAACAAGAATAAAAACAAAAATAAACTCATAGCTACAAGCCTCTGAAGGATTTGTCTCCTTGGATGTCATCACAGATGGGCTGACCTTGGAGAGCAAAGCCTGCTGCAGGTGTCCTAGACACCTGGCACAATGTCCTGGTGGCAGGCTGCAGGAGGTGCGGCTCATCCCAGGCCATTCCTGCAGCAGCCACCGTGTCCCTCTCCTCCCTAATTGAGACGCCCGCTCATCTCCAGCTCCGCGCAACATGTCTGCCCACAGCCTTCTCTCCCCCACTTTCTTCTAAGATTGTCAGAGCTATAAAATGTCCACACTTTATGGAGAAAAGGAATGTCCATAAATCCAATTGTAAGCATTGCTATGCTATTATATTTTAACAACTCAGAGGAGCCTGGTGAAAATCCTTAGATTTGAACAACTGTAGGTCAATGTCATAGCTTACAAGGGAAAGGGACAAGTCCCAGGTGCTTAGAAGTCGACTCTTCTCTGATGATACCAGTTAAACCATCGATTGTACAGGTACGTTAATTAATTTTACCTGTGTAATTTTTTGATACAATCTCTTTCCTGTTGTTATTATTAGATAACTCGGGGAAAGCAAAAAATAATTGTCAGTTTGTAGGGAAAATCAGAAATAGGGTTTTTCATTGAATTGATCCAGGAATTGACCTGGATCATGCTTATCAGATCTTGGCCACTGGGAACTGGAAATAATTGGAAGAAATGGGGGTAGGAGCTGGAAAATGCTGGAATGCGACACGGGATAAAACAGCACCCCAACATACCAAGTAGGATGTCTTCAAACCTCTACAGAGACCAAGCCGAGGCAAGAGGACCCTCGCAGGGCTCCTTCTGGGATGGCAGATGCCCACACATCAGACATCTATGAGGACTTTCTATTCTTCAAAGGAAAACAGGCCCTACCTCTGTAATGGCTACCTGGATATGACTAGAGTTTTGATAAGTCTCTAGAGAACAGGGTTGTCATTTTTATGTTACAATAGTGGTGGCAAATATTGATTGAGTACTCACTGGGTGCCAAGCACCGTACAGCACTCTCTCTGAAGTGACAGCAAATAGAGTTGGGTTCCATATCTGCAGGGTCCACATCCACAGATTCAACCAACCATGGATTGAATTTTTTTAAAATTGCATTTGTACTGAATATGCACAGACTTTTTTCTTATCATTATTCCATTAACAATGCAGCATTGTGACTAGTCACATAGTATTTACGTTGCATTAGGTATTTTAAGTAATCTGAAGATGATTTCAAGTATGGGGGAAAATATGCGTAGGTTATATGCAAATACTGTGCCACTTAACGCAAGGGACTTGAGCATCTGCAGATGTTGGTATCCTTGGGGGTTCCCGGAACCAATGCCTGATGGATCCAGAGAGACAACTATACTATAGTCCTCTGTACAGCCGAGGAAGAGATGTTGGGGTGTATAAGTAACTAGCAAGGTTTCTTGGCCCTTGCTCTATTTAAATTTTAATTTAGTTTTTTTTATTTTTTGAAATAGGGTGTCATTAAGTTGCTGAGGGTCTCACTAAGGTTGCTGAGGCTGGCCTCGAAACTGCAATCCTTCTTTCTCAACCTCCCAAGTACTGGAATTGCAGGTATGCACCACAGTGCCCAACCTTGGCCGTCACACTTAACAAAGACATTGACTGAGTTACTTTGCGATGCGTGAAGAGAGTTGCTAGATAAAACACAGGAAGCCCAGTAAAAATGGGAAGTTCAGGTAAACAATAAATATGTGTTTTAGTATAACTATGTTAAATATACTCCTTGGGGGCATACTTATAAAAATTATTCAAGTTTAAATGGGCATTCTATATTTATTTATTATTTTATTTTATTATTTTATTTTATTTATTATTTATTTTATTATTTTATTTTATTTTATATTTTTTGTTATTTTATTTTATTATATTTTATTTTATTTTATTTTATTTTATTTTATTATTTTATGTACCGGGGATTGAACCCAGGGGCATTCTACTTCCAGGCTACACCCCCAGCCCTATTTCTTATTCTTTATTTTGAAACAGGGTCTCACTAGGTTGTGGAGGGCCTCACTAAGTAGCTGAGGCTGGCTGTGAACACAGATCCTCCGGACTCAGCCTCCCAAGTGCTGGGATTGCAAACACGTGCCAGCACTCCCGGCTGGGCATTCTATATTTATATTTGGCTACCCTTAATAGCTTCCCCTCTCTGTAATACTGATAATCTGTCCCAAAGCTATTGATGCCTTTTTTTTTTTTCGCAGTACTGGGGATGGAACCCAGGGTCATTCTACCTCCGAGCTATACCCCCAGCCCTATTTTTATTCTTTATTTTGAAACAGGGTCTCACTAAGTTGCGGAGGCCTCACTAAGTAGCTGAGGCTGGCCACGAACCCAGATCCTCTGGTCTCAGCCTCCCAAGTACTGGGATTACAAGCATGCACCACCATGCCTGGCTTGATGCCTTGTTTATAAAGTGGCTTTGGCTGCCTTACCCAGCTGGATAGGAATAACTGGTCCATGCTGGGGAGTTGCTCCCCCGGACTCCAGCCTGGCAGCACCCATGTCCCTGTTGGCAACTCCAGGTCCTTCCTCTGGGACCTGCAGGATTGGGTGAAGCTTCACCCTTGCACTGTGATCAGTGCCTTGGGACAGCGAATCTTACCTCTCAAGCAGGCCGCAGAGGCTTTCAAAGCATTTTTCAGTACCTCCTCTTTAAGGGGTGAAAGAGAGGCTCTCCACATCACGGGGACACTGGGATACTCATACAGCCCCTTGGAAAGAAATTTGTCAACACACACCCACAATTATGAACATGCCGAAGCCCTGGCCAGCTTCCTGTGACCCTCATGAAAAACAGGAACGAATACCTGGGTACGAGGATGCTTATCCCAGTAGTTTATAATATTCTAAACACAAGACTCACCTAGATGCCCAACCATTGGGGAACGACTCCAAGAAATGGCACAAATACTCGATGGGCTGGTTCTCAGGCGTTAAGAACCCTGGGGTTCAGGATTATACAACGGCATGTGGAGTGCATATGGTATATTTAAAAACTGAGGGAGGGATGCAAAGCCATGTTGACATTATGATGTAACGCATATATATATTAAAGATCTGAGGGGGACATATAAAATAATAATTATTATGCTCAGGTTATTGGATTATGGGTAGTTTTAATAAGCACCAGTTTCTACTCATTTTATACTGTTATAACATGTGGACAAGGTTAAAAGGCTTAAAATAAACTCTTCACCATCTGTCTTTTCTCTTGCGCTTAAGGAAAAGGAATTTGGCCGACCAGTTGCTGCTCATCGTTCACATCCAACATGGAGGAGAGAGAGAGAGGTGCCGAAATCCGTCACAGGGGAACAAGAGGCAGGTCTGAAATTCAAAGGAGCTGGAATCCCTCATCTCCCAGGAGGTTAGACCCTCCGCATTCCCCCCACAGAGCGATGGGGCTGGGCCAAATGCTGCGAAATCTAGAATGTTAAAGAGACACCAGGTATCCAAAGCCATCACAGTTGGATGTGAAAAATGGTGGCACCTTTAACCTTCTTTGTTTTTTTTATATACTTTTATTGGTGCATTGTAATTACGCGTCATAATGAGGCGTAAAGTGATAGGAACACACACGCACACAGCACTTGGTGTGTCTCCCTCCAGGTCCCTCCCCACTCCCTCCCCTTCCCTGTACATGTCATTGAGATTGGTATTGATAATGTTGTGTATGTACCTAGCATTATTTGAACTGTCGCCTTCCTCCTGTCTCCCCCTGACCCTTCCTCCAACCCCCTCCATTCCTGCACTGGAGTCTCTCCTCCGTTATCTGAAGTCCGTCTTGTTATCCGGTTTCTCTCTAGCTTCCACATAGGAGAGAAATCATACAATTGTTGGCTTTCCGAACTGGCTACTCACACTTGGCACAATACATTACCCTTCTTGAAACCAACGTTTCTCTTGCTAAGTCACTGACCTGTCATAGACATTCAGAAATAACAGGACAGATGTCCCAAAAGGTCACCTTGTCCTGGACCACCCTGAGTGCAGCCCCACTGTCCACCTGAAGTCCCCCTCCCAGAAGGCTGACTTCTGAGGTCCTTAGCAGTAGAATTCAGCCCCCCATTTTTTTTCTTTTTGGTATTTGGAATCGAACCCAGGGCCATTCTAGCTCTGAGCTATGCCCCCAGCCCTTTTTATTTTTTATGTTGAAATGGGGTTTCGCTAAGTTGCTAGAGGGTCTTGCTAAATTGCTGAGGCTGGCTTTGAACCTGCGATCCTCCTGTCTCAGCCTCCCAAGTACTGGGATTACAGGCACGTGCCACCATGCCTGGCGAGTTCAGCCCCTTTGAACTGTGATGCTACCTACGTCACAGGAAACATGGGCATTCTACAGAGCTGCGGGCACTGTTAGTCTCTAGGAGGCAGGAGGTACTCAAGGGTTCAGTCTGCTCACAGCCCCTGGTCTCCAGGCTCACTCGGGAAATGTTCTGGGTTTCTGCATAGAGCTTTTGTTTGCAGGGAGGAGACCAGGTTTGAATGTCTCTGCAGCATGACATCCTCCCTTATCAAAATATATCCTAGCTGGGCATGGTGGCACATTCTTGTAATCCCAGTACTTGGGAGGCTGAGACAGGAGGATTGCAGGTTCGCGGCCAGCCTCAGCAACTTGTGAGGCCTTGCACAACCTAGTGAGACCCTGTTTCAAAATAAAGAATAAAATATAGGGCTGGGGGTGTAGCTTGGAGGTAGACCCCCCTGGGTTCAATCCCCAGTACCACACACACACACACACGCACACACACACACACACAAATCCGGTTCAGGGCAGTTGGCCTTTGAGGTCTTTCATGAAATGAACTGGCAGGTTTGTAAGGAATGGTCCCATACCTAGTTATGTTTCTATTCACAAATCTCTTTGCCCCCTGTGTGAGCTGGTTTCGCCATCTGAGAAATGGGGATGAGACCCGTGCTTATCACATTGGGTTGGTGGAGACAGAGCAGAGTATGGCCTCCGGTCCCCGTGTGCCACACACAGGGCTGCGTCTCTTCCTGCAGTCAGCATCCCTGGGTTCCCAGTGGCCACTCATCTCTGCAGGACAGCAGCTGGTAGACGGGACTCCCCAGGGTCCCTCGGTGGATCCGATGGCCATGCTGACCCAGAGACTTGCCGGAAGCTTCCATGTTGGGCTCTAAGCCTGCATTTCTGGGTTGTTCCCTAACCATAAAGGAGACAGGCATCAACATCCATGTTCAGGAAAGGCTGGTGTAGCAGAGGGCACTGCGAATCAGCAATGTCACATGCTCCTGGTGGGAGAGTCAGTAGATAAGAAGCAGTGACTCTTTCTGTTTCTGTGCATCCTCTGTCACCAGTTACTTTCTGCCTGTCCTTAGAGACCTCAGCCTTTATTCAAAACACACTCCGATTTCTTGGGAAATTAGACTTGCAATAAGAAATTCTCCATCACCTCACACAGGGCCAGGGGAAAAAGGCCTTTGTCAGCTATTCATCAGACTTCCTAATCGTCCTCCGTTCCTTGGAGGTTTAGAAGGCGTAGCTCTGCCAAACCTACTGCAAATGCTACGTTCAAACAAACAAAAAAATAGTCTTCGTTTTGTCTCTTTTTTCCCCATCAATTTACAGTTTGTAAGTTTTCCCAACTTCTTCCACATAGCTAGGATGTAACTCAGGGGGAGGTATTTTGTTTATAATAAGTGCAATTCTAAATAACCTTGTGCAGTTTCATCTAGTAGTTCTTGCCTTCTTAATAAGTCTAAAGGATAAAGCTCTCACATGGATTCAAATTTGAATCCAGAGAACGATTTCTCTTATTGCAGCTCCCGCCTGACACACGCGTCTTTCTCTCCACGCAAGTCAGCCGAGGGAAGCACTAGGAAGAGGGACGCTAATTGGGGCTGGGTGGGGATTCCTCCGTGGGAATTCTTCTGTTGTCAGCCTTTGCTGTGCATATCACAAGACATAAGATAAAGAATAACCTTCGATTTTAAGTGCCCTTCAACCAATGAGCTGAGAACCAATTAGGTGTCTATATAAAACATTTTAAAGGCCACAACTCAAATTTGAGGGAGAACAATACAAGCGAACAATGTTAGGAGAATTTCCACAGTAGCACTGTGCGGTGCGCACCCACCCGGCCCAAGAAAAGCAGGGTTCCTTCTTTGACGGCCTGCAGTGTAGGAGATGGGCCAGGTCAGATGCAGACCAGTGCAGAGCAGAGGCTCCCAGGTGTGAGAGGAAATTCCCCAGGGCCCTGTGTCAAAGTGACTAAGCCTCAGTACTCAGACCCTAATCACTGGAGGAAGGGCAACACTGTGCACTGGATGTGGCTGCTTTGGAGTGTGATTCCAACAGTTGGGGTGCTGGCTGTGTGCTCAGTCCGAGGCCAATGCTGACGCTTACCCCCTGGTACTTCACCAACCAGAGTCCTCACAGCATCCCTGAGAACAGTGCTCGGTTACAGAGATGGGGGAACTGACTCCAGAGAGTAGAGTCGGGGTTGAACGTCTGGGACCACACTGCCCATAAGAGTCAGGGTCTGGATTTGAACCCAGCACTGTGCCCTCACAGTGGAATCCAGCACCCCAACTAAGGCTGGGTTCTCCAAACATCCAGAGTCCTGGGTGTACGGGGGAGTGTGGGAGAAGGGCAACTTCTGGGCAGGTCTTTGGTGACCGGTGGTGGCACCATCTGGGGTCTATGCAACACACAAGGAGGGGTCCCTTGTGGTGACAGCTCCTCTCAGGGCAGCTGGAGCACGGGCCCCACTTGGGCCTCCCCCTCTTCCTTCCCCACTTGCAACATGGAGTGGCCTCATATTCAGATCCTCTGTCGGAGGACAGACAGACACTGCAGGTGCGGGGCTGGGCCATGCTGGTGAGGGAAACCCCAGGAAGGAGAAAAGCCCCAACTGGACACGTCCCCAACGCCCGGGCACTTCCTTTCACCAAGGCCCTGTCCTGCTCCTTGGAGCTAGGAGTGGCCCTGGGCTGACTGATCCCCACTGTGTAGACCCTCGTGGAGAAGCGTGTCCCCAAGCGGGAGAGGCCGGAACAGGCCCAAGAGGTAGACGGCGGCGCTTCTGGCTCTCAGGGCGGTGAGCGGACACGGTGCCCCACCCAACAAGACAGAGGCTCCACGGTGTCTGCTTTTGGCCTGCCACTGGGGTGGGATCGGGACACGCCACCTGCAGGCTCCTCTGCCTCCTGCCTTCCCCGCTTACCTGGGTCTGGACAGAGTCATGCTCACAGGGCCACCTCTGACAGTGTCAGTCACAGATAAGGCTCGGGCCACCTGGGAGCCAGTGGTGCAGCTGCAGAAGAGGCGGCCTGGGGCCGAGGCGCTGATGAGCGACCTCCTGACCATCTACATCACACTCATTTGTAACAGCAGTGTGCACATGTGATAAGTCACACCCCAAGATTACCAAGCAAGGAGGTGGACGGGAAATACCCGAGAAGGGAATCATTTAAAAACATGTCACACTCTCGGGGACTACGGTCTGGAGTTATAGAGTTTCAAAGCTGAATGATCTCTTCATAATGTTCTGATTAAGTGCCTTCATTTGACAGGTGAGGAAACAAGCTCAGAGAGCTGAAGAAACCTGCACAAGGTCACACAGCAAGTTACCGTGAAGTCAGGAGAAGAACTCGTGTGATCCTTGTATTATCTCATCTGCTTTTTTTTAAAAGCTGGTCTGCTTTTACTTTTCAGCCAGGAGCCAGACTCCCCTGCATAACGGGGGGAGGCAGGCACGCATGTTTAACACATGGGACTGGAAAGTGAGCACGCATTAAGACTGCAAAATCAGGGCGCAGGGCCCCTTCTCGGAGCAGGCTGTCTTGTCTGCCAGTGATAACCAGCTGGGGTTTCAGCACATACCATGTTCAGTCTTTGTCACGAAAATGAGCAAAAGACTCGGGTAGGAACCACAGCTCATAGAATGGGGCTGGGAGCATGGCTCCTTTCTGACCTCCTTGGAATTAATTCCGGGGTTGCAAACAACCATTTCGACACTCATGCAGGATGGGAGAGCCCACTGCGTGGAAATCCCAGCCTGTCTCCCAAATGGAACACAGTTGAAGCCTTTCGTAACTTTAACAGAGATGGAGATGGGAGAGAAGTTTATTCGGAAACATGAAATGGGCATCCGGGGTTCAGCCTGGGCATCTTGGGGACGGCAGGGTCGGGCAATGCCGGGACGCCTGGCAGGAACAGCCGGTGCAAGCTGGGACTGTGTTCTGTGCACATGTCACAGATGGCTGAAAGATGGAGGCCCCACAATGAACGATGAGCTCTGTTAGTCCCAGCCGTGCTGCGTCCGGCTGTGCTGTTAGCTCAGTCACTGGCTGGCTGCCTCAGCAAAGCTCCCAGGACAGAGCAGAACCACGTGGCAGGATGTGTGAGCTCCAGGCAGGAGCAGGAACAAGGGGAGGAGGAGGGTGAGCACAGTGTGGCCGGTGGGCGTCCTGTGGAAAGGAGGAGGCATCCTGTCCTTGTGGCCAAGATGGGGCCTCCCACCCCTGAGGTGTGGCTCCACTCCCTGAGGCTCCTGTCATCACGGCAGGGCCAGGATAGTGCAGGGCTAAGGGTTTGGGCTGTGGAGTATGGTGGGCCTGAGTCTAACTTCTCGCTCTGCTCCCAACCAGCTAAGTGACCTTGAGCAAGACTTAGTTTCTGTACCTTCAAATTGAGATTACTAATTACACCCCCAGCCCAAGTCTGTTGTGAAGGTTAAATGAGAAAAATGCTTAGACTGCTTGACATATAGGAAGTGCTCAGTAAATGAGGATGGGAGCCAATATTTGCTGAGGGATTACTATGCCCCAGGTACTCTGCCAGGTGCCAGGATGCAGGGATAACAAAGACTGATTCAGTTGCTGCTCTCCAGTGATACGATCTAAAGAAAAAGGGCTGGTTTGCACACTACTATGTTTCTAGGTAGAAATACAAACACAACCTATACTGGCTAAAGTGGACTAATTCCTGTCATGTTTCCTCTTCTCCTTTTTGCTTGCCCTCTGAAATAACTCCTTGTCTTACAGCTTGCTTAACAATGACATTCCTATGAAGTAGAATATTTTCTTCTCTCGTCAACATTACCACCATCACCATTATTACCTCACAGTATCATTATCACTAACATCATCACCATCGTCACTATTACCACCACCACCATCATCATCATTGTAACCGTCACCAACATCATCACCATCATCATCATAAGTATCACCAGCATCATAACCATCACTATAACTATGATTACTATCATCACCATCTTCATCATCATAACCATTACCACCATCATTATCATTATAACCATCATCATAATCATCATCATCATCGTAACCATCACCATCATCATCATAACCATCACCACCATCATCATCATCATCATCATCATCATAATCATCACCAACACCATCATCATCATCATAACCATTATCATCATCATCGTAACCATCACCATTATCATCATAACCATCACTACCATAATTATCGTTATAACCATCATCATCATCATAACCATCACCACCATCATCATCATAACCATCACCACCATCATCATTATAACCATCACCACCATCATCATCATCATCATCGTAATCATCACCAACATCATGATCATCATAACCATCATCATCATCACCATCATTGTAACCATTACCACCATCATTATCATCATAACCATCATCATTATCGTAACCATCACCACCATCAATATTATCTTTACCATCATCTTCAGACACATCATTAGGCATTTAATACATTTTCTATGTACCAGGTCCTTTTTTCAGCCCCCTCATGGATTATCTCCTTGACTTTCAAATAAAACCCCCTTGGTGCAGGGTACCTTTCACCTGGTGCTTGTTAGAAACACAAATTCTCAGGCTTCATCCAGACCTTCTGATTCAGAATCTGTGTGCCAACTCTAATCCCAGGAACATGTAGTCATGTTCAAGTTTAAGAAGCACTGGCTTAGATAAGATGGGGCTCAGGATGGGATTGCCACCGGCAAAAAGTGAAAGGTAGAGAGAGCTCCCATTGCCGGTCCCAGCTCCCTTCCCTTTTCCTTTCCAGGGACCCAGTGAACAACCCTGAAAACTTCATGAGTCCAAAAAAGAAAAAGAACAGAAAAACAGAAGTCATATTGCTTTTGTGAATCTGCAAGATTGCTGGGAGCAGGGTGGAGGGTGGGAAGGAAGCAGGTCCAAAGCACCCACCAGCCCTCTGCAAGGCTCCAATCCTGAGTCCCTGGGGAGGTACGGGAGGAGTCTTCCCGGGAAGACACTCGAGTCTGTGGTCTGGATGGAGGACCACAGGGGAGGCTGGGGATTGTCCCAGACACTCCCAGTCCTGACTAGAAACGGGGAGAGCAGGATGCATGTCACCTGACCACTTGGGAACCCCTGCATCCCCAGCACTTCCCAAATTCTTGAATGAATACCAGGTCCTGTAGACAAAAGCAAATCAACACATTCTGAAAGTTCACCCAGCCCCGAGGATGCCCCCGACATGCCAGCAAACAATCAGTATTAACAAAAGCTTAACATTTGGAATGTGAGGGGTTTTGACCCGTTAAAGGACACGCAAAGATTCTTTCCCATTCAACTTCTATTAAATGCACGAGTCCAAGAGATCGTTCCACACCAGACCAAGAACCAACAGCTAAAGAAACAGAAGCGAAACAGATTTTCAAAAAGTGACTTCAAATGTAAAGTTCTGGGCTTAGATAGAAGGATTTAATTTTATAAACCCTAAGAAGGTTTAGTCGTATTATTTAAACATATGTTTTTGAAATACTTAAATGGGAAACATCCTACTCACAAGTCTATTTCATACTAGAGTGAAACCAGATAATTAGAAATCATGTTTCTAGTAGGTTATTTTTACACTAAAGAAGTGCAGGGCAATTTCCTACTAAATGAAATCGTTACACATATTTGTCCTTCCTTGTGGGGCTTTTAAGTTCTAAGGCAGAAGGGATGAACTTAGTATTCATCTTTCCATCCATAAATCAAGACCTACAGTAACAGGCCAAGCCTCCCACCCATACAGTCAAATATTTTCCTGTGTCTAAGCCTCCTCTTTCCTCTAAATGAAAATGGCTATTTTCTTTGCACATCCATAATAAGCCAGATGTAATCCAGTAATCACGTGCCCCTCCCCCGCCCCCTACCCTTTGTCACCTTGGAGCTGGCTGCAGCCCTCATCCTTGACCTCCGCCTCCCTTACCAAAGCCAGAAGGTAGCACCTTCTGATTTCTCTGTCTGACTCTGACCCTCTTGCCTGCCTCTTGTAAGGACCCTCGTGGTTGCCTGGGGCCACCTGGGCCACCCAGGATCAAAGATTCCTCATCCCAACGTCCTTCATTTAATCACACCAAGTTTGCCACTAAGGCAACATACTCTCCAAGAATTCGGATGTGGCATCTTTCGGGGACCATTATTCAGCCTACCGCAGGGGATAATACAGCGAGGGGACACTAACATGGAGAGTTCCTTTCAATCATATGACAATTGCAGTGTCTGCTGACATTCGAGTGGAAACATCAAGAGAACCAATGGAGGTAAGTCTGGAATCCAGTGTTGGGAAAAAAACATTTGAGCATCAAAAAAATATAAGTCAAGGTTAGACTGAGTCACTTGGAGAGAGAAGATAGGGAAGGACAGTGGGTCAAGGACGACCCCTTGTAGCCCTCTGTGTCCCCAACATGTTGGGGTTGGGAAGGCGAGAAGGGTCCTACAGAGGAAGCAGCTCACAGCCAGGCAAGAGGAAGTCAGGATCCAAGGTTGAATTGCAAGAGAGATGGAGGGACTGTCGCCGGGCTGGTGAGGGAACATGCCTACAGGTGTGGCCATGCTCCCAGGAAGAGCTGGCTGGGCCTGGGACAGCCATGAAGACAAGAACGGGAATCAGAAGCTATGTAGAGATGGCATCAATGGGTTGGGACCTGGGGGTCAGGCACAGGGCAGACTCAGCAACTCTCCAGGGCCCAGCTTAGTTGCTGTGTACATGGAGATGCCAAGGCTTACAATGGGCACCCAGGCTGGGACAGCACACTGTGACCTCAGGCTTGAATGTGCTGGATCTGAGATGTATGGGACAACTGAGTAGGGACAGTCCGGCTGCAGGAAATCACCAGCCTGATGTGGAGCTGGAGACCGATGTGGGGGTGGTGGGAGACTGATGTGCGGGACTGAGGAGAGCTGGAGAGGTGGCCAGAGAAACAATAGGGGAAGGAATCTGGGGTGGAAGCGAACCCCTTGGGGTGGCATGGAGAGTCCAAGGGGAAAGGCCCTATCATTGGACAGTGGAGTAGCCCACCCCAGCACAGTCCCTCAGGGGGCGCCGTCTGCAGAGCCTCTAAAACAGTATAAACGTGACCAGAGTCAGCCTGCTTTTTATTATCACTGTGGGTCGGCAATCCTAAACAACGTCAGCGATAAAACATTCCTCCCCGCCGGGCCAGCCCTCCCACCTCCCCAGACCCTGCTCCCCCAGACGCCTCTGCCTTCATTACCATGTTTTCCTGCACTCTTTAATAAATACTCTCATGTCTCAGTAATTAATTTGGAGATTTTAGAAACACTGCTACGCTTCCTTTTCCAGATAATAAGAGAGACATAACCCGCTCTTTTGTTCTTTGCCTTGGCTCTTGGAATTCTATGGGAATTGTAGTTTGTTTGCTTGCCAGCTCAGCAATCTAAAATTTAGAATTATTTTGGAAAAATTTAATTATACGTAAAAGTAGGAAAAGCTTCCCTATGCCTATCGATCCCAGATAGCCATAATGGGACCCCCTCAACTTATCACCCAAAGTCAATTATTATCAGCCAATGACCAGCTTCACTCCGTCTACACGCCGCTCACCCTCCTGCTTCCTCTCCCTGGAGTATCGGGAAGCGCACCCCGATGTCTCCACTGGAAGCATTTCAGCCATATTTTGCTTTCCAAATATTCCTCATCTCCAACTTCTTCCTGTGCTTTTGTCTTCCTTGTCCCCTTGTCCTCTTACTTGGTTTTCATTTTTATTCTGGGCTGTGATCCTCATTATTCTGGTTATACCACTTCAAATAACATTCCGCTATGAGTAGGAATGAAATAAAAATAATACTGGTGTACTAAACCATTCCTAATGATACAGTGACAACCAGTCCACTGCCTGTGGAGGCCCAGGGTCGGTCCAGCACTACTTCAGGGGCTGCCGTCCAAAAGGATATAACATATATCCTGCCCCCAAATACTACAGGGAGGAAATGCGGTGACCTTGGGACAATCTGGGATGACACAAAAATCCAGGTGTATCACAGTGTGCTCTCTAAGTGCCCAGGGCTGCACTGGACTTAGGAGTGGCTCAGCATTTACTGAATGATGACGGAATAAATGAATGTAATGTCCCCGTAAGAGTCCAGAAAAGCTAGTACAGAAACCAAACTGGGTCAGTGTCAGCTATACCAAGGAATTATCTAAAGCATTCCTTAAAAAAAATCATTAAAATGTTCTTTATTTGCAAAAATTCAACTTTTATTCCTTTTTAGAAATGCATACATTGTTTTAAAATAAGGTCCCTCAAAACTCTTGCTACCATGGAATTTAAAAATAAATCCTGGAAACTTTAGTTATAGGTCCATATAGTAACATTTTACTATCTATACATATCCTATACATCATGTTGTGTACCTTAAATAGACACAATAAAACTAAAAAAATTTTTTGTCTAAAAATATGCAGAATAGTCGAGAAATTAACACAAGAACATGAAATTTAATATACAGAACAGGAAATCACATGGTCTTATGCTTAAACCTCTACGCCATTACTTCTTCCAGGCAATACCTTATAAAATAAATCCATAGTTATCTGACTGCTTATGAGTCACAAGAAACAGAGACTGCCTTTCTCCCTCAAAATCTTACCTTATTTCTGAGGGCAAGTCAGATATTTCCCTGGCACTTATTCTGTTCTGTAGATTCTTTCCCTTTTTTTTTTTAAGGAGGGTTTTCTTCTGAGGGTATGCAGACAAATGAATTGTTCATATGCCACGAGATAAAAGAGAGAAAGTTTCAGGGACTAAATCAGTGAAGCCTCAGGTCCTATGAGTTTGATCATGCTGACTAAGTGGGCAACTTGGAGCTGAAATACACCAAAATGAAGAAGTAAAAGTGTGTCAACATGTTTTTTTATCAGCAGGAGGGGAGAGCAGCTTCTAGTAATAATGTCAGTGTTAAAGCCTTTCAACACTGAATGAATTCAAGTAACATTACATGTACATATAACTTAATAGTGTTTTCTAGCTACAGGTAGGAGAGGAAAATTACCGAAATAAAATCAGATAGGAAAAACATTTCCACTGTTTCCGTGAAGCTATGATATAATAACCACTGTACTACTAGATAAAACCATAGCTCAGAATATCAAGAAGGCATGTGAAGACAGAACCTGTCCTATAAGATACCACATGACACTGGACTTCTCTTAAAAATGTCATCAGTCCTCCCCTCACTGCATTGGTAGAATCCATTCTTGGATTTCTAACCACCAACTTTCTGGGATACTTGGGAATATCTAGACCAAGAGTTAGTCAAAAGCAGTTGCCCACAGAGAATAAATATCACCTCTCTAAAATAAACAGCTGCCAGGCATGGCAGCACATGCCTGCAATCCCAGTACTTGGAAGGCTGAGACAGGAGGATCACAGGTTCACGGCCAACCTCAGCAACTTAGCAAGGCCCTCAGCAAATAAGTGAGGCTGGCCTTGTTTCAAAAAGGGGGGGAGGCTGGGAGTATAGCTCAGAGGTAGAATATTCCTGAGTTTAACTCCCAGTACCATACACAAAATGAATAAGTAAAATAAAAAATAAAATAAATAGCAGTGGGGATGATATATTCCTTTCAGTAATTAAAGCATGTGATACTTATTTAGTTCTTTATTTCCTCCAAGAGAAAAATATGAGTCCTCTTAAAAGGAAGAATCACAACAAATTCTCCACTGTTGGATCTAAGGAATCTGTAGTACATGTTTGCAAATTCTTTTTTTTATTACAAATGCCAATATTAGACTCTTAGACTTTGTAAGGCTGAGAAGAATCACTCACTTCATTTGAAACTATCTGATCATGTATTGTAGGTTGAACATCCCTTACCTGAAATGCTTGGGACCATAAATGATTCAGATTTCTGAGGTTTTCAGATTGTAGAATACTTAGAAATTTTACTGGTTGACCATCCCTAATCTGAAAGTGTAAATTCTGAAATGCTCCAAAATCTGAGATTTTTGAGCATCATGACAATACCTGAAAAGTTTTGAATGTTGCAACATTTTAGATTTTGAATTTTGGGCTGAGGTGTACTCAGCCTGTGTTGATTTTCTGATGGGAATCGCAATTTGGCCCCCTTCTAAAGAAAGGCCTGCATCATGCCCCACGAAGGGCAGGTGGAATTTTCACAATAGGTTCTAGGCAGGCTCTGGTGGGTGGTGGATTTGACATTCATTGCTGGATGTCCACACCATATCTGGTATCTTCCACCTCTGCTCTGCCTCCTCCTCCATCCTTCTATGCCCAGCTTGGGTGGCATGCCGTCCAGAACACGTACCCAAGCTGTGCCCTGAGTCAGCTCAGACCCTTTCTCCAGCCTTGCTCTGGAGTGCACACACACTACCTCCTATTGTGTGCGCACTCAACAGCAAAGTATTTTATCTACTCTGCATTGGCCGACCTAAGGGCAATGACCTGGCTGAGCACTGTCTTTGCCCCCCACTTAACCGAAAGCCAGAGCTGCTCATTGTTAGGGACTCCTTGCTAGGTGAAGAAAAGGTGTCCACCAAGTCTTACACACCCTTTATAGAAATCCATTCAACTGTTCTTAGTAAGCTCTGGGCACCACTGGTACAGGTGATACTCAGGGGGAGCAAAAGCCCCTGAGAGAATGACAGAAACTACCCTATAAGAGCCATCGGGGCTATGGTAGGATGTCTGTGATTTCAGGAGAGATGTCAATGTCAGGAAATCCCTGTGGTGAGTATTGGTGGCACAGAAGGTTCTATCTCATGGTGTAACATGGTGACAACCCACTTCCCACAGTTGGCTAAAGGAGCCCATGTCCCCCTTTCTCCACCTGCCCCTCAGGTTTATCGAGGAATAATTGATAAATAACAATTGTATATATTTATGGTGAACAACAGGATCTTTTGATATACATATACATTGTGAAATGATTACCACATCAAACTAACACATTCATCATCTTAGAAAGGGGCTGGGGATGTAGCTCAGTGGTAGAGTGCTGGTTTAGCACACATGAAGCCCTAGGTACAATCCCCAGACTCTCTCTCTCTCTCTCTCTCTCTCTCAATCTCTCTCTCTCTCTCTTTCTTCTCTCTCTCTCTCTCTTTCTCTTACACACACACACACACACACACACACACACACACACACACACAATCTCTTCTCAGTAAATTTCAAGTATGCATACTATACAGTCACCATGCTGTACAACAGATCTCCAGAACTTATTTATCCTAATGGAAACCTACACTCTTTGACTAACATCTCCTCATTCTCCCCCCACACCCAGACCTGGGCAACCACCATTCCATTCTCTGCTTCTGTGATTCTACCTCTTTAGACACCACATATAAGAATAATCATCCGGCATTTTGTCTTTCTGTGTCTGCCTCATTTTACTTAGTACAATGTCCCTACGTTCATCCATGTGATTGCAAGTGACACTATTTCCTTCTTCTTTAAGGCCAGATAGCATTGTGTATGTGGTGTGTATGTGTGTGTGTGTGTGTGTGTGTGTGTGTGTGTGTGTACGTACAGTTCTTAATTCATTCATGAGTCAATGGGCACTTAGGTTGATTCCACATCCTATTATGAATTATGCTGCAATGAACATGGAGAGATGTCTCCTCCAGCTCTTGCTTGCATTTCCTCTGGATGTATACCAGAAGCAAGGCTTCTGGATCATATGACAGTTCTACATTCTCATATTGAAGAACATGCTACACATTAGGTAGGAGTCCTGGGCGCCATTTTAGTTCTCACCTTCACTGTGTGACTTAAGAACCTCTCCTGACTTCTGTGGGTCATCTTTTAGATCCAAGGCTCAACCTGGAGAGGTAGTGCTAACACCATGGGTAGTAATAAGAGTGGATTAGGGGCGATTTCCTGCACTAGTGCTTTTCACATCTCAGCAAGCACCAGCATCCCCAGAGGGCTTGTCACAACTTGGATTGCTGATATCATTCCCAGAGTTCCTTGGGTGGGCCAAGAACTGGCATGGCTAAGAAGTCCCCAGTGATGCTGATGAAGCTGATCTGGGAACCATACCCTGTGGACCACTGTCCTGGCTGTGAGGCACCCCAGCCCGGCCAGGAGTGTCAAGGTAAACAGTTGGACATGGATTCTATCAACGCATGTTGATTGAGCTAGTTCCTGGAGATAGAGTAGCAAAACCAGGAAGGGTCCCATCAATAGGTTTTATGGGTAGTGGAAGAGTCTGACATAAGATGAATAAACACATGATAAGCTCACAATTGTAAATTATGAAATGCACATTAATGTGAGAGAATGGGGGTTGGAAGGCCCTATTCCAGACAGGTGATCAGTGAGCTCTATCAACACTGGGCTGAGGCCTGATGGCCAAGCAACAGCAGCTGGTAGTGACAAGCAGACCTTTGCAGACAGAGACCAGAACATGTGAGACCCTGCAGTGGAAATGACATATCTGAGACCTAAACGAACTGCAGCTGGGACTCCACGATCAAGAGGCCTAGCTGAAGTTAGAGATCTGGCTGATATCTGGGAACACTGACCTGGAAGGAATTTCCATGGTGTTCTGATGGCCACAGAGGTCACCACTGGGAAGCGGAGCTAGCTGCTGCATTACCGCTGGATGACCACTTGGTATCTATTTTGAAGTAACAGAACTTACTCTTTTGGTTTGCTGGGGCTCATGCCAAACTCCTTGAAATGAAGTGTAGAGTAGCCTCCAAATCATTCAACAACTGATAGGTGGCTAGACAAATCAATATGCGCACAATGGAATATTGTTCAGCTATGAAAAGGAATTCTGAACATGCTACAAGGCAGATAACCTTGAAAACATTATTCACAGTTAAAGCAGACAGACACAAAAGGACAAATACTATATGATTCCATTGACTTGAAATGTCTAAGAGGCAAATACACGAAGACAGAAAGATGAGTATTTGCCAGAGTCTTGGGGAGATGGAAAATAGGGATCAGAAGTGACTTTCACAGGTATGGGGCTTTTGAGGGATGATGGAAATGTTCTGGAATTAGTGGAGATAGTTGCACATCTTTGTGAATATACCAAAACTCACTGACATTGGGCACTTTAAAGTGGTGAGTTTTATGCTATATGAATTACTCAATTAGAAAAAAGCATAACCAGGCTGACTTCTAGAAAAATATCACTTAGTAAATTCTCTCCTCTGGTCCCTTAGAAACCATGACTTGTACTCAAACTGGCAGGATCTCTCTCTTGGGTTAAATCCTTTCTCCACACAAGCATTATGCACATCCTGGGCCAACATTCAGTCTACTGTTTCAAAGACATGTTGAGGTCATGACAGGAAGCTGCTGCCTTGTCCTGTCTCTGGCTTGCCTGGGAGGCCCCAGGAGGGCATGAAGGGCAGGTTGTTGGGGGCCAGTATAGACTGAGCCTGAATCGTGACTTTGTCACTCCAGAGCTGTGGGATCTGGGGTGAGCTGCATGAATGTTCTGCACAGTGTCTTCATCTATAAAATGGGGACAAGAATGCTTGAAAGATCATAACCATAAATGCTGGAGATAATATGTGCCTGGGATGATAGTTAAGAAGTGGTATATTAATCGTCTTTTTGATATGTTCTCCGGGGTCCTGTCATTTTATAAATACTTGGATTTTATAAATCCTCTTTGGAATCATCCACGGCAGAGAGAGAGTTAATGGGGTAAAACAAAGTTTTTCTTCTTCTTCTTTTTCTTCAAATCCAATAAACCTTTCCCGACATACATGTTTGGCATCGTGGACTGATTTCTTCCCCCATTACATGAGTCAAGTCTGCTTGTTTCAATTTACGCTTGCAAAGCTGTGTTTCTGAAAAGTTGCATGCAAATCAAATTTTTACAATTCTGATAATATTTTCCCATTGTTCCACATTATGTGCTCAGGGGTGATTTATCTTCATTTTGATTCGTTTTCAACTGGCAGCAACTCTTAACAACACTTGGGTTTTAAGCCTCTTTTCTCTCCAGATTTTGTCAAGTTGTAAAAAAAAAAATCATACTTTAAAAGGCCCTTGACATTTTAAGGAACCCCCACTTACCTATTTTGTAAAATCAGACTTTAACTCCTAAGGCTTTTCTCCAAGCAGGGGATGGAGTTGTATTTCTGGGTCGGCAGTAAACTGAACAGGATTGCTCATTTTCCATTGAAATTCCCCAAAGACTTTCCAAATTGAGGGAAAATGGTGCAAAATTAAGCACAATGTAAGCAGTCTGGCACAGCTTGGGGCGGGGCAGGGTCAAGGCTGCCCCCCCATGCAGTTTTGCACACACAGCAGTTTGTAAGGTGTGGCCTCCTTGCCTGTCCTCAGTGGGCCTGGACAACATCTCTGACTCCAGCTTCAAGAACCTGTCTAATGAAGCCCAGTTTTGCTTTATTTGAGTTGGAATAGGTACGGAAGTGCTCTCTCTGCATTTTCCACACAAATAACAAACAAAGCTGTAGCTGGGATCCCAGGCTCATCGGGATATCAAGATGTCCGCGTTTGGGCAGAAAGAGGTGGACACAGATCTGTCTCCAGCTCTGCGCTTAGACACAGGGAGAAATATGGCTTGTGGGCTCCCTTGAATGCCTGGTTTTGAAGTCACAAAGTGCGGTGGACTTTTATGATCTCATGCAAAGGAACACTCCTCTCTTTTCCATGATAAAGCTGTCCCCTGAATGTCACCCAGCCAAGGTGTGACACTGCGAGATGCACAGGCAATCCCAAGGGGGTAGCCACCCCCTTCTCCTTGGGGCAATGGATGACTTCACCCTTCTCTTCCCCTCTTGACACATCCATCTAGTCTGCAGGCTCCGGGCAGCTGGGATTGCAGTCTGAGGTTACAGGGAGGAGCCCGGCAGCACAATGTCACTGGGTATACAGCTGCTGAGCAGGCAGCATCGAGGCTGCCCCTGCACAGGGGACCTCTCACCTGAGGTTCCTGCCCCAAGTTGCCGATGTCAGCAACCATTGAATCCTTGTCAGAAGTCTTGTGCCTAACCCTTGCATGTTTAAGCAGCACAAGAGTAAAATTGATAATAATCAGAGAGAGCAGGTTTGAGTGTGTAATTATAACCAGACTGAGCCTCCATCGATTTCTTACTTTGTACTAAGCTTTTCTCATGAATCATCTTATTTACTTCTCTGGACACCCTGGGAGTCAGGGACTAATATTAATCTCTGTGTACCCCAGTAGAGAGTGACTTGCTGTGCATATTTGAAGAGGTCCTTTGGATATCTTAAAATTACAGTATTTATGGGATGCATTTTTCACTTTGGGGGTGAATATATTTTATTAATGTATTTTGGGGGAGGTAAAAATTATATTCTTAGCTGGGCATGGTGGAGTACACTTGTAATCCCAGTACTTGGGAGGCTGAGACAGGAGGATCTGGGTTCACAGTCAGCCTCAGCTACTTAGTGAGGCCCTCTTCAACTTAGTAAGACCCTGTTTCAAAATAAAGAATAAAAAATAGGGCTTGGGGTGTAGCTCGCAGGTAGAATGCTCCAGTACAGAAAAAAATGATATTCTTATAGATCCCAGATTTATGAATACAAGAATATTAATAAGAAAACATGCTCTGTTTTTAGACACTACATGCAATTATCTAGGTATTTTGGAGACGTAGCCAAATGGAAGGAGCTTCTTAACACCTTTTGTCCTGGGACAAGACCCTGAGCTATTTTTTCAGAGGTAGAAGAGCTTCACATTGTTCTGGGATGGTGTAGATATTGATGCTAGAAAATGTAAGGCTCAACGTCAGTAACTGACCTCTATAGGCTTTCTAATTCTGGAGTAACTAGTTGAGAAATGATTTGCAGCGCTATTACGATCTGGTGGAGGGCACACTACCAACTGGATCAGGCTGGGGGCAGAAGGTTTCTGTTGCTCAAATTCTAGTCATTTCCAGACTGCCTACTCATGTTTTGGCAGCTCCATGATTAGAACACAAGGGTTCAGCCACAAAACTGTGGGTCTGATTGTCTTGAATACTTGGAACTGGAGTCTAAGATCTCTAAACAACTCATCAGGTTTCTGATGCGCAGCTATGTGCGTGCCACGAGTCCAGCATCGGTAGTCGCCAAGCAGAGTGTACTGCATGGCTTCCGCCTTCATGTGGGTCAGACAAAATTCTGGGAGAGAAGACAAATAGCAGAAGACAGCTGGAAAGCACGCGGAGTCCTGGGCCCTGCAGCGTACTGCCTGTGTGTGATGGTAACACAGACTGCATGGAGGAGGGAGGAGGTGCAGATGGTGAGGAAGGGCAGGCAGGCTCTGGCAAGGCAGAGACAAGGGAGGGCACAGGAACAGAACGCAGGGCTGGGCTTAGGCATGTTCTGGAAAACTTTGATTGGTCATGTGTTAGGGATCATGGTACATATAGGGGAAAATTTGGGCTGCATAAGCCAATTCACAAGGACTCAATCCTATTCTTTCATTTTTTTTTTTTTTTGCAGTACCAGGGATTGAACCCAGTGGCGTTCTACCTCCGTGCTACACCCCCGGCCCTATTTTTCATACTTTATTTTGAAACCAGGTCTCACGAAGTTGTGGAGGGCCTCACTAGGTAGAGAGAGAGAGAGAGAGAGAGAGAGAGAGAGAGAGCTGAGGCTGGCCGCGAACCTGGATCCTCCGGTCTCCACCTTCCTAAGTACTGGGATTACAAGCGTGCGCCACCACGCCAGGCCAATCCTATTCTTTCAGCAGGAAAGTGTCACTTAAAACTTGTCATGTAGCTGGGCGTGGTGGTGCATGCTTGTAATCCCAGTACTTGGGAGGCTGAGACAGGAGAATTGCAGGTTCGCAGCTAGCCTCAGCAACTTAGTGAGGCCCTCTGCAACTTAGTGAGACCTTGTTTCAAAATAAAAAATAAAATAGGGTTAGGGATGTAGCTCAGAGGTAGAATGCCCCTGAGTTCAATCCCTAGTACTGAAAAAAATAAAAAATAAAAACCTTGTCACGTAAAAAGATGTCCTAATGTCCTTAGACATTGTTTTTTCAAGAGAGGATGAAAGTCTAGATTTTTTTTTCAGTATAAACTCTTCTGGTTTTTAAATGTTGGTAAAACTGGTCCCTAAACTACCAGTTTATAACTTTGGTCTAAATTCATTTTCAACATTATTATTATTATTATTTTTTTTTTTTGCGGTACCAGGGATTGAAACCAGGGGCGTTCTACCACCATGCTACACCCCGGCCCTATTTTTTTATACTTTATTTTGAAACTGGGTGTCACGAAGTTGCAGAGGCCTCACTAAGTAGAGAGAGAGAGAGACAGGGAGAGAGAGAGAGAGAGAGAGAGAGAGACAGGGAGAGAGAGAGAGAGCGAGCGCTGAGGCTGGCCGCAAACCCGGATCCTCCGGTTTCCGCCTCCCAAAGTACTGGGATTACAAGCGTGCGCCACCACGCCCGGCTCTACATTATTTATAATGTTATTTTCAGGCTTAGGTTAATGATACATTTTGCTATACTGAGCACAGAAATAACAAGTAATAAATACAATAATTTCTTCCTGAAAAAGAAAAAAAACCTTAATTCTAAGCTGGGTGTGGTGGTGCATACCTGTAATCCTAGTATTTGGGAAGTTGACACAGGAGAATTGTAGGTTCAAGGCCAGCCTCAGCAATTTAGTGAGAACCTCAGCGAGTCAGCAAGACCCTGTTTCAAAATAAAAATAAAAAGAGTTGGCGCCGGGCGTGGTGGCGCACACTTGTAATCCCAGTACTTTGGGAGGCGGAGACTGAAGGATCCAGGTTCGCAGCCAGCCTCAGCTCTCTCGCTGTCTGTCTCTCTCTCTCTCTCTTTCTCTTTCTCTCTCTCTCCTCTTAGTGAGGCCCTCCGCAACTTCGTGAGACCCGGTTTCAAAATAAAGTATAAAAAATAGGGCCGGGGGCGTAGCGTGGAGGTAGAACTCCCCTGCGTTCAATCCCCGGTACCACAAAAAAAAAAAAAAAAGAGTTGGGTGTGTAGCTTGGAGGTGGAATGTCCCTGAGTTCAATTCCCAGTACACACACCAAAAAATAAAAATAAAAAATAAATAAGAAAAAGAAGGAGGAGAAAAGAAGAAGGAGAAAAACATAACGGGATGGATGGATTGACAGACAGGTAGGTAGGTAGATGAAAAGAGATTTTGTTTTAAAACAATGAAGAAACCAGAGCATATTTAGTAGAGGAAAGGAAGGAGTGATTAGAGAAGGCCTAGGGAAGATTGTGAAGACTAAGAAAATAACTGGGGACCAAAACCCTGGTGTTCCAGAGGAGAAAGGCAGAAATAAATAGGACCTAAGACACAGGAGAAAAAAGGCCCTAGGGCCAGAAAGCTTATCTTCTTTCTCAGAAACAGAGCAGGGTGACAAGAGATCCGGAGAGATGCTTGTCTATGGGTGTAAAGAGAAGGGAGATAGATGGCTTCCTTCTCTGCTTTACTTTGAATCTGTTGTAAAGTGTCCCATATCTCAAAGTTTTAGCCTCCAGAAAATCGTCATGGACAACCAGAGGTAAGCTCTGCCGCTATCCGGCCATCTACACAGATACATATTTACATTCCTATTTTACTATAGCAAAGAAGAAATGTCACTTGAAATTTAAATGAAAATGGTTTAAAAAATTGTATAAAATCACTTCTTGCTGGAAAATAACTCCAATTATCCTTTAAAATATCTCAAAAGTGGTTCCTAAGAAAACCTTTCTGTGTCAGCCTTCACGGTATCTATCACCAATCAACTTGCTAATACACTAAGTCAGCGTGCTGCAAAGTTTAAGGGGAATCAGGTGTGAGCTTTATTTAAGCATTTCTGCTTCTGGAAATAGTTTGAAAATATCACTGTATAAAATGCTTGTGTATATATTAACTCTTCTCTCCCTTTTCCCCCAGACAAAATAGCTTTGATTCCCCTCAAGTAGAATGTCAACAAGTGATGAGAACAATTCCCCAGCAACGGATCCACTTGACCAAATTTCACTCACGTATCACGGTAGGAGCAAGAACTTGGACACGGTCGTTCACTCAGTAATTATCATTAGATATTCAGGAGGGAGCCTGCCATGGGTGACGTATGGGTATTCCCAATGCGCAGATAAATCCTGAGAAACTCGTGTGCTTTTTGGCTTCATGTCACAAGGAACTGCTGGCATTCCACAGCCAGAGAAGAAAGTGAATCATTCAGCACAGGGCTCGGCACCAACCTTCAAATAAGTCACCAACCAGGAATTCTTTGCTGTTATCTAGTTTTCGGTATTAGTGAAGATTGTCAACCATGAGTAATGAACACGCGACTCTAAAAATACCTCTCAAATCAGCACAGTGGTAATAAGCAGAGGACATATCTGCACGGCGGCCATAACCTCGCCTCCTTTTCTGTCTGGCCACTGGAGAACACTCCAAGAATAACACGGAAGCCTGCTTCCCGCGCTCCCGCGACTCCATGAGCCCGTGGCTCAGCGGCACCTGTCTGAACTTTGTGACAACACCAGATCAAAAATTGGAGACTCAGAAGGGTGTCTGCGGGATGTAAAAGCAGTGGCCCTGTGGAAGTGTCAGATGTGGCTCCCAGTCTTGCTCCTGCACCTTGCAGGCTTACTGTACCTGGGCCAGGTATCTCGCCCCGAGGATCTGGTAACCGCACCTGCAATACCAGGAAGGCAGGTAGAGCTCATACACGTCCCTAGGTTGTGGGAAGAAATGAAGGTCACAATTCATCTAGTCCTTCTGGGACAATGCCTACTCTAGATTCCAAGTACTTAAAAATTGGGACAGAACAAGTGATCTCAGAAATGAATAAAACCAGAAAAAATATCCTCCCCAGACATACACTACCACCATGAGAGCGCTCAGCACAGGACACGGCGCATAGTTATTATCATTTCTGTTATTCAGCATTCAGACTCTCAACCAGGACGTACATGTGCCATGGGGTCAGGGTGGGGTGCCATGGGGTCATGCATTGGGTGCCATGGGGTCAGGGTGGGGTGCTATGGGTCATGCATGGGGTGCCATGGGGTCGGGGTGGGGTGCCATGGGGTCAGGGTGGGGTGCCATGGGGTCACACATGGGGTGCCACGGGGTCATGCATTGGGTGTCATGGGGTCAGGGGCCTCGCCCTCCTGAGGCAGCTCAACTTTCTCATGTGCAGCTGTGATTACTGATCCTTTCCTTGGTTTCTCCGCTGTATCTTGCGCTCCTGGGCCTCTTTCCACCCTCAGTGGCGATTCAGAAGATGTCTCTGCCCTCTGCCAGGCTCGTTGGATGCGAAGACATTTAGTATTTTTGACAGTTATGACTGCATCCCATGAGCTAGGCATCCTTCTGAGTGCTTCACAGCTATTTACCTATTTCATTTCTAGAACCACCTATGGAGTATAATGACTACTCTTACTTTGCAATTGGAGGAAACTGAGGCAGAAAGAAATGGAGTCATCTGCCTGAGATCACACAGCTTGGGATTATCTAAGTCTTGCTTCCCGGAGGCTAAAACCTTCCTATCCTCCCATTCCAATTTTAGCTCTAGGAGACTTCTTTCCCTCTGTAATTGATTCCTCCGTCTAAACTCCAGCCGCATCGACTGGCCAATAGGTGAGATGCAAGCACTCTCCCCTCCACTCCCTCTAGACCAGCAAGAGGACTGTGAGTGAGAGCTGGCTGTGGTGGTGGTGAAGAGCCTTTGAGTGTACGAGGGAAGCAGAGGGCTTCAAGCTTGCAGAAGTGCCTCAGAACATCAACATCGGCAGGTGGCCCATGCCTTCAATGACATTTATATTACCAGAATTCTTTTTTTTCTTGGTACCGGGGATTGAACCCAGGGGCATTCTACATCTGGGCTACACCCCCAGCCCTATTTTTTATTCTTTATTTTGAAACAAGGTCTCACTAAGTAGTAGAGGCTGGCCGCGAACCCGGATCCTCCAGTCTCAGCCTCCCAAGTACTGGGATTACAAGCATGTGCCACCACACCCGGCTAAGTTACGAGAATGCAATTCATGGCTGGATTTGTTAGTGCACAAGACATACAGGCTTCCTGCCTTGACTGGTCAGCACTGGAGCATACATCATGGTCCACTATGAAACTATAAGTGTCTCTAAGGTAGAGCTGGGTCTTGCTAGCCATACTGCTTGGCTACCGGTAAACACTGGATAGAAGAAATAGAAAGAAGACAAATGGATGGGCAATACTCTGGTGCCCGGCCTGAGTCTACCTTCCAGCAGGCAGCAGCCCAGGCAGGCTGACCTCAGGGCTCTCCGGAGTCTTAGGATGAGACTCCATCCGTCAGCATGATCCCAAAATGTATAAACAGGGACTCAAGAGCTCAAAAAGCCTAACCAATGTCCCTTGGGAACTGACACTCCCTGGGGCCCATCTTCACTGAAGTAAACTAACATTTAAGAGATAGTAGTGAGAACAAACAGCTCTCCCTAAAATAAACCACTAGGGACAAATCAGGCTGATACTTTATTCGTGTGTGTGTGTGTGTGTGTGTGTGTGTGTGTGTGTGTGTGTAATGCGTATGTGTGTGCATGTGGGGGTTAAGTTAATCAACTGTCCAATAAGTATTTTTTTCTAAAGGAAATATTATGATCTGACCCTGTTATTTCATTGTATCTTAAGCTTTTCTCAAAAGTTTAGAAAGAATTTTTAATCTGTTGAAACTTTAACTCAGAAATGGCCTTTTTTTATGACTTTGTGTATGTGTGGCATGGAAAATTAAAATGATCAACTCCAACGGAGCTAAAAAATAGATAACCTGCTGGGATTTTGAAGTCATCATTAGCTTTTTGTTACTAACTGGAATTTTTATTGAGAACACTGCAGATTCACGTGCAGTTGTCAAGAAATAAATCAGAGGCAATCCCTGTATCCTTCCAGGAGAATGCTCTCTCTATGTGCCAGGTACTTGTCTACTCAGAATCAAACAAAACTAGCAAAATATCCACTCCAAATACCCACTACCACAGTGGGATCACTTAGCACAGGACCCAGCACCTAGCTGATAGATATTCCAGACCTCCAACATAACAGCACAGCCAGGACGCTGACCCTGATACAATCCAATGATCTTACTCCAATTTCCCCTTTTTATTTATTTATTTAGTATTTTTTTTTTTTGTGGTGCTGGGGATTCAGCCCAGGGGATTCTACCTCTGAGCTATACCCCCATCCCTATTTTATTTTTTATTTTGAAACAGGGTCTAAAGCCGGGCGTGGTGGCGCATGCTTGTAATCCCAGTACTTGGGAGGCTGAGACCAGAGGATCCAGGTTCGTGGTCAGCCTCAGCTATTTAGTGAGGCCCTCCGCAACTTAGTGAGACCTGGTTTCCAAATAAAGAATAAAACATAGGGCTGGGCTGTAGCTTGGAGGTAGAATGCCCCTGGGTTCAATCCCCAGTGCCAAAAAAAAAAAGAAAAGAAACAGGGTCTAGCTAAGTTGTTGAGAGCCTTGCTAAGTTGCTGAGACTGGTTTTGAACCCACAATCCTCCTGTCTCAGCCTCCCAACTACTCTAAGTGTGTACCACCATGCCTGGATCTGATTACTCATTTTAATTACAATCATCTGTGTGTAGGCATCACTAGCTTTTTATTCAGAATAATTTATATTATTGATCTGCTACCAATCATGCCAATTGATAAGTGTTAATACACAATGGCTAATTGTTCAGTACGATATTCTAACTGTGGTGCTAAGGACTTAACCTGCATGATGCTAATCATCACTGTAACACTCTGGTTTCCTGCTGCGGTTTATAGAAACCCTGCCTCTCCCTCTAGCCAAAGTCAAGGTGGCTTGTTCTCTGACCAAGAGGTAGGGACTTGACCAGAGGCACTTATCAGCTGTTCTCTCTGGACTACAAGACAGTAAGACCCATGGGCACTCTTACCAGACCCTGCCAAACCTGTCCACTGATGGATTTCTCCTCCAGGATGCTCAGCAGCCTGGCCCCTGCCCTTTCTGAGACCTGCTACTTTGTGCTTTCCTCTTGTTCTGAGACCTACTCCACAGCCTTCCCATAATCCCCTCTCTGCACAGGTCAGCAGAGTCTGCCGCCACGGCCCACAATCAAAGAAACCTGTCCCCAGAGCGGGTCCTGTGATGACTATTCTCTTTAGGTCAGGGGTCTTCAGAAGCAATAGGAAGGAGGGCAGGAAGGAGAGAGAGATGACAGGAGAGTTCTTGAGGGAATTGGCTCATATGATCACAGAGTCTAAGAAGCCCCTCCTCTGCAGTCTGCAAGCTGGAGAACAGGGAGGCTGGTGGTGTAGCTCAGTGCGAGGCTGAAGGCCTGAGAACCTGGGGTGCAAGTCCTGGAGTCTGCAGAGCAGAGAATCTGGAGTTCTAATGCCCAAAGGCAGGAGAAGACGGGTGTCCCAGCTTTGAAAGAAGGACAAATTTGCCTTTCCTTTCTGTTCTACCCAGGCCTCAGGCAAATGGACGGTGTCCAACCACACTGGCTGGGGCCAGATCTTACTTGCTCAGCCCACTGATTCAAATGCCAATAAACACCCTCGCAGACACCCCCCAAAATAATGCTTTACCAGTTCTCTGGGTATCTATTTCCTAGCCTGATCAAAATGATGCCTAAAATGAACCGTTGCAGTCAGAGGGCTGTAGCACAGCACAGACACCGGGACCTGCGTGCAAACCTGAGGCCTCAGCACAGGGTCCTGCGTCCTCCTCCCTGCAGGAACAAAGACAGCACTCGCAGCTCCACGTCCCTTTTGTGGAACATTCTGGATGGCAGTCCCCGCATGTGCCGAGGAGTGCTCTCCAGCCTCGGAAGCCAGGCGCCGTCACAGCTGCCTTCCTGTGGCAGCGCAGCCCTACTGAGTGAGGACTGCTTTGGAATGCACCCCCAAAAGCTCATGTGTTGAAAGCCAGGATCCTCGGTGCAGGAAGGTTCACAGGTGGGGTGTGGCTGGAAGATGTGGGTGACTGGGGGGCGAGGCCTTGGGGACCGTATCTGTCCCTGGCCTCCTCCTCTCACCCCCTCTCTGCTTCCGGCCACCATGAATGGAGGGCAGCTTTCCTCCGCCACGCCACTGCCATGTTCTTGCCTTGGAGCCGGCTGACCGTGGACTGATCCTTGGAAACCGTGGCCACCAGATAAAACTTTCCTCCTCTAAGTTGTTCTCATTCACAGCGATGAAAAAACAATGGCTGTAACAAGGACCATGGTCCCCACTGCTGATGCCATCCCAGAATGACTGTGTCAAACTTCCTGTAGCATTCCCTGATCGAGTGTCCTGTCAAACTTGCCCCGGGGTCTAGCACAGGCAATGGTGCCTTGCCACTCTTGACATTTCCTGCAAACACACTCTTCAGAGACAGACAGAGAAGGGGGGAGTGCATGCATTATGCTTTGAGTCACCGCCCTGCATTTCTTCAGCATTAGCTTGTGCTTTTACAACTGGTCTTCATCAAAGGGTTTTCATCTGCTCCCCGATGTGTCATCGTCCTCATGACTCCCGATGGGGACTCATTCCTTTCAGCGTGATTTATACTAGCTTATCATTTTCTTGTTCTCCAGGGGGGAAGCGGCTCTACTGAGTGAGCTCAGCCACGTAGGAATAACCACTAACCAGCTGTCTCCTCATGCTAAGGAAGCCCGCTAATGGCCCTGTCCATGAACAAACCCACTTAAACACTAGAACAAGACATCTGCTTCTTGTATGGTGGGGAGTGGGACAGAACAGGGCACGCCCGCCCCAGAGAAAGCTCTGAGCCCTCTGCTGGCTCTCAGACTCACTTGGCATGAGTACATCCTTGGGGGTGGGGTAGCAGGCCTCTCCTCCTCCTGCGCGTGGGGGCTCCTGAGGGCCAGCACCGTGGAGGGGAGCAGGAGGCTGGGATAAACAGCAAACAGGACATGGTGCCTGTCCAGCCTGAGCTTGCACAGACTTGGTGAGGGAAGCCTCACATGCCAGTGAGTTAGGTCCTCAGCCTCCCCTAATCCTGCCCCTAGCAATGACAGGACAGGACACAGCAGGGACATGGAGTCACAGCCTGCTCATCTGGCCCCGGAACTGTGCCAGGTGAGCCATTCAGTTGGGCTTCCTGAGCCCCTCCCCTCGTCTTGCCCTCTGTTCAGAGGCTTCTGCCATCAAGACAGGTCGACAGCCTGGTCCCTGCAGGTGCCCTGCCTGGGTCTCAGTCCAGCACGATCGCCTACCAGGTGTATGACCTGGTGTGAGTCATTCGATAGTGCTGTGCCTCAGTTTCTTACCTATAAAGTAGTGATAGTAACAGTATGTATCTCGTGGGGCTTACATAAGGGAAAAAATAAGATAAAGTGGATAAAACTGCTTAGACATCTCAAGCGTTCTATCCGTGTTAGCTCTTTCCATCACTGCTGGCCCCAGGCTCACCCACAGCCCACAGGGCCATTCAGCCAGGCCTGCACAACCTCTTTCAAGACAGGCACTCTCCCCCAGGGACTCCCCTTGCCTCCTGCCCTCTCCTCTTCCCTTGTTCATGGGAATCCACCCTTGCAGTTCTGTGAGGCAGCATCAGTTCCAGTCTCTTTCCCTTGCTCACAGGAATGCACCCTTGCAGCTCTGTGAGGCAGCATCAGCCCCAGACTTGGTATACACTAGAGTCCCTTCCCCTTCTGCAGGACTGTGGCCCTGCCTTCCCTGGAGTCCCGTGGACTGCACCTCTGGGAAGAAGGCCACCGGTGGCTCCATAGTCACGTTCCCAGGCCTTCTCCAGGCTGCATGATATGCTCATCTCTGGGGAGCCCCGCCCCATGTGTAGGGGGTTCTGCGCGTGCTCAGAAATCGTTTCAATACAGCAAGTCTCAAAAACGTGCCAATGGGCTAAAACTGTGATTGGACAGGCTCTCTGCTCCCTGACATCCCTTCTCCACCCAGCAGGTGCACAGTCATGCATTCTGGCATGACTCGCCCTGGTCACCAGCCCCCGGTCGCATTTGGAGAGAGGGCCACCCTCGGAGCACAGCTCTCTTGCCACCGGAAGTGGGGTACCTCTGCCAGCTCTGGATGCCCTTGGCTGAGCTCATGAGATAGCTTGCCCTGCAGTGCTCCACCCCAGGGATTCTGCGCTAGAACTCACTCCCCCCAGCCACCCACCCACACACTCAGAGTGGCCTGCTTGCTGGCCAGCACTCAGACCAAGGTGGGGCGATGACTGGGGCGGGCTTCCTCTCGTGTCTCCCTTTGACCACTCTCAACAAAAGTTAGCAAGGCCTGAGAAATGGAACAGAACAGGTTCTGACTCACTTGGAAAGTAAGACATGGCCCCTCTTCATCCCAAGAAGTAGCCCCGGGTGCGTGATAGGCCTGGACTGTGTCATGAGTCCAGGGTACCTTTGCTTTCAGTAACCCCCTCACCACCCCCACATTACACAGCCTCAAGTACATAGCCCCTTCATAACAGGGGGGACTGGAAAGGCCCAACAAGGCTCCTTCAACATTGATAAGGTACCGATGGCCAAGGTATTAAAGCTTAAAAAGCAAGTACCCAAAGCTTCCAGGAATAGTGATTTTTAAATCCTCGCATGAAACAAAGCAGCCCGTGCCAACGTATTTTGTATAAACAAATACCAAAGTGCCCACGTATTTCGTATAAACAAATACCAAATCATGGCTTCCTCCCACATCTAAGACCCCTCACCACCAGGGGCTTCCTCTTGCTTTTCCCTGAATCCCCAACAAAGCACCTGCCTCCATGAGGTCGTCTTCAGGACAACTGAGTGACAGTGTAAAGATGAGATGACAAAGCTAACTGGCCAGATTGAAGCTGGTCCAAGAGACGTCTGCACCAAAGCACACGAGCCTGGGAATGATGGAGCCGCCTCCGCCACCTTTGCTAGGAGCCAAGTCCAGTGAGCGTGGGCTCCGAGGACCTCCCGAGTCAGGAGCAGCACAGGGAGGAGGTGGGTACCCAGTTCCAAGCACTTGCCACTCAGTCAAGAGTGGTCCATCTTCTTGCTTACCCCCACCTGGAGACCTGCTGCTTATGAGCAGCCCATCCCCCAGGGTGGTTCTCACCCTGCTCCCTCTGCAGATCACCTGGGACACTCAAGGAAATACTGTTGTCGGGTAAATCCACCAGCCTCTTCACCTAGGGACTTCCTTTTTTAAGCTTTCCAGTTGACTCTGATGTGCAGACAGACTGGTTCAACAGAGAACCATCACACTATATGAACGAGTGCTTATTTTATGAACACACGGATACAGAGTCCCAGGACTCTGCAGCAATGGAATGCCAATTCCAGTGAATTGGAGAAGAGCAACTTTGGGTTTATCATCTGAGTCCTTGGCTTATTTCCATCCCCACTAGTAATTCTGCAAACTTGGGCAAGAGCCTAAGTTTCCCTGCTCTCTGAGTCTCATCTGTACAATCTTTGCCACATCTCTGAGGCCCCTGCAGTCTGAGCATCACTGTGTGCCAGGCTGTGCCCTGGGTGCTGGCCACGCAGCAGGGCCCAGCCGAGCACCTGTCCTCCAAGCTTACGTTCCAGTAGGGCATTCGTACTTCCAACTACTTCTACTTTGGAAAGTCTGCAAATCTGAGAGTCTGCTTCATTTATCTGGGCAACAGCCCAGTTCAGAGAAGTAGCGATTATGCCAAATAAAAAGTGGAGCAAACAGAGGAAACTTCCCCCCAAGTCACTCTGGAGGGCCTCAAAATGATGGAGATGAGGTGAGGCAGGAGCCATCGGGGATGGGGAGAGAATGGATTTATCCAGAAATCCCTTTCATATTAATACCAACATTGCAAAGGCTAGTCTTTATGACCATTCCAACATAGTCATTCCTAACAGGTACTGTCCCTATGGCTTTAAGAAGTGAATAACTGTGATAAAGATGGTAATAAGAGGACGTGGGTGGTTTTGCAACTTGCCCCTTTCTGGAGCACTTGCTCCTCTACCTTAGCAGCTGCCCATGCGCCAGTCACCTGGGAGCTCTCCAGCACACTTCTGCACCATACCCAAGGCTCACAGCCTCCACTCCTACCCGTTCTTTCCCAGATATTTACAACCTTTGCCCTGTGCTGCTGACCTGCATTCTCTTTCACTGGAGAGCAGCCACCCAACCCCGAATATCCTCTGTAGAACAAAGAGATATGCAGGGCCACTCTCCAGGAAGGAATGATGTCAAAGAGACCCTGAAGCCACCACACTACTTATGATCCAAGCTTCTCACCAAACACACTTAAAGAAACGACCTGGGAACCCGTCTTCAGCTCTGGGGTCCAAATGTCCCACTTGTGTTGAGATGGCTGCTTCATGCTTAGGGAGAGCAGGGGCTTATCTGAAAAAAGTAACTCTTTCTGACCCAAATACAACTTATAACAACGAGGAGCTTCTCGAGCACAGGAGATCCACTATTTTCACCAACATTCTCAGGAGTGCAAAAGGGGCTGTGCATCTCTATGCTGTATTAAAAAATGCAATATTTTATTGACTCTTTAAATAAAACTCAATCCATAACAATAAAAGAAAAATGGGGAAATATGACCTACTGTAGCAATCGCCTAAGAATTACATCGCATATAAAATACTACAGGAGCTTCATGAAATAACTTTCATCCATCAACCATGGAGATGGGTGAGGAAATATAACTGTCCTTGTTTTATAGAGGTAAGAAGGAAGATAAAGATAAAAACATATAAATACAGAGGTTAGAATAAAAAAAGAGCCAGTCCTGCCAAGGATTTGGGAGAGACTTGGCAGAGCAAACGAGGCCAGGCATTTACCAGCCGGTGATTTTTCAACTGTAAGTCATGGATTTCTGGACAAAGGAAGGTTTCCTTCTGAGCACTGTGCTTGGGGACAGCTAGAAAGAAAGGTGTCCAATGTACTTGCCCAACAGAAGGGTACTGTCACACGGAAGATGGTCTCCTAGTTTTTACAATGAGAAGATACCAAAAAGATCTTTGACCATCATATATACTTATCTCTAGTCATATTCGATTTGTATAGGTAGATACAGACATTGTGGAAATAGTCCTGTCTCCCTACAATATTTAATTTGTTAATTCATTTACACATTTAGAAGAATGTATTTCGCTAGTTAATTTATTAATATTACTTTCCCCCACACTCCCATCTCACACTTTAATTTGGAATCTGTCTTTGTCCTCATTAGCATCTTTCTGAACCATCTTGTGGTTTTGTGAGACTCGAGGCTAAATGGTTTGAGATTCAGGACTTTTCCCTAATGGTTCCCTAAATTCTCCCACCATCCCCATGCTCGACCAATCCCACCAGCTCTTACGTGACCCATGCTCACAGTCTCTCAACAGGCCTCTGCTGTCAGTCTTGATACCTTAGATTCTGGTGAGATACCACACCTAAAATACACAATTCACCCTGCCACTGCCTACCTAACCAACCTGCAGTGGCTGCCAGGGTTGAAGCCTGCAAGGCACAGTGGGGCCTGGCCTTTGCCAGCCTTTCCCCTTCCTTCCACATTGCTCTCAGCCTTGACCCCAGCCCTCTGCCAGCAATTTAATACCAGAAGCTCCTACCGCACAGGGCCTTTAATATGCTGCTGGCTTGTTCTGAAACTCCCTTCCCTCATCTCTCCAGCTGGCCAGGCTCCAGCCTGTAGGCCTTTCCTGCCTGCCAGGTCAAGCCTCCTTTCTCCCTCTTGATACCCATCCCCAAGAGCAGTCCAGTGTTTATGACAGCATCACCCAGCATTTGTAGGATTATCTGCCTGGCATCTCACTGCCTGCCTGCCTGTTGGCTCTTGGGGTCAAGGACTCTTGTTCCTCTGTTCCCCATTGGATCCCAGCTTGGTAGACAGTAGGAGCTCAGAAGTATTGGGTGAGTTAATAACAGCAGCACCAGCTAACATTTGTGGGGCATTTCCTATACCTTAGACTCTACTAAGTGCTTGGTATTCTCAGCGCGTTGGTGGTGATGGAGAAATAGTAGATATGCTACAGGGAAGAGTTACTCTAAGAACAGAGAAAGAAAGGAAATAAGTATTTCCTCTGCAAGTTAAACTGGTAAAATCAACACAAAAAAAGACACATGCTGATAGTCGCTGAAATCAGTGATGAGCAACCTCCCAGGTCTGAAGTCAGACCTGGAGAGCTGGAGGCTTGGCCACATGGGGTCTGACGGGCATGAAGGCCGCAGCTGGAGGAGGAACCTGAGAAGAGAAAGTGCTCTGCTGAATGGAAACTGGAAGCGAAATGCCCAACAACGCAGGAAAGGAATAGAGCTAAATATTTGTGTACATGCACGCACATATTCATACATACACAAATTGGTAAATTTAAAGCAATTAAGATTGTACTAAAAAAAGGCGGAATTTATTCAGTTCTTTGGAGAAAAGGGCAGGGCAGAGGTCTGGCGAGGAAGAGCAGCATGCTCTTCATCTAATTTTTCCATTACATTACTTGGAAATCTTTATTTAACTATACCCGATGGTATTTGTTGTCAATCAATTTAGACGCACCTATCCGCTCACTATCCTATAAAGGGGAGGTGGGCTTAGGCTTTGTGAAGGGCAGAAACCCTGCAAACAAATGAACAAATGCAAATGAATCGATAGAATGTACACTATACTATCTATCAAGTGCTTTAACACCAAAAATGCAAAAAAGAAAAATGGCAAAAAACATAACCAGATTAAAATCCATTACTCTATTAATAAGCAAGAATTATGTTTAATATTCAGCATACAAGTGTTGGACAGAACTGATGTTCAAGTCTTAGCTTCTTTTTTTTCATATTTTATTGAGCTCTCCCCTGACTGGGAAGCATTTTTTTTTTTTTTTTTTTTGCGGTACCAGGGATTGAACCCAGGGGCGTTCTACCTCCGTGCTACACCCCCGGCCCTATTTTTTTATACTTTATTTTGAAACCGGGTCTCACGAAGTTGCGGAGGGCCTCACTAAGTAGAGAGAGAGAGAGAGAGAGAGAGAGAGAGACAGAGAGAGAGATATGAGGCTGGCCGCGAACCCAGATCCTCCGGTCTCTGCCTCCCAAAGTACTGGGATTACAAGCGTGCGCCACCACACCCGGCCCAAGTCTTAGCTTCTCTGAAGCCCTCATATCTGTTTCTAAAGCAAATCCTATAGGTTATTTTTAGGGTCTAACCCAATTGCACCACTGTAGAATTTTTTTAAAAGTCATTGAAAGTGAAGCCTGAACTAGTCGATTTTCTAAACATGACATATGAGTGTATTTATGTACGTTCATGTAAGTATTGAAATTTAATTACAAATGTATCCTGAGCAATCCGGCTCTCTGCATAATATTTGTGTTTCTTCTCACTATTTCTACTTAGAAAAATTCTATACCCACGGTTATGGAAAGAAAATGCTAACTCATCAGACTATTTAGCCAAGACTTGTCTTTGGCAACCAAAGGTGGTGCTTTCCTTAAACTCATTCCAACAGCAGTGTCCTCTGCTTATCCATCTGGATTCCCACCCAAGAAGGTCAGAGAGGGGAAAAAAACAAGCGAGCTCGGAGGAAGCAGAACAATCGCTCTTTGTGGGGGAAAAAATGTATTGGGTTTTGCAACCGAAAAGCAATGGTGTTTGATTTTTGTGACCCATGGTGCACATAGAAAAGAATGTGAAAAACAAACACTAAAATGAACACTTAGAGGTGCCCACTGCCTTTCTTCATCAGCATTCTATTTTTAATGATTTCAAAGGCCACTAAAAAGGTCAAGGTTACCATCCCATATCAGAGGGTCATGAGGACCCTCCAACTTTCACCACTATTTTCCCTCGAGCACTTCCCATCCAGCCTCTATCCATCCCACAGACTGGGGACTCCATGCTGGTGTCATCCTGTCAGCCAGGAGCATCCCAGGAACACGGTGTCTCCCTCAGCTGCATACATCCAAGCTTAGATCTCCCAGCAAATGGGCTGCTCTGGGTCCACAGTCATGCCCCGGATTCTTAGGTCTCCAGGGAACAGAGCTCAGCCCCACATGGGAGGAGCTACTCAGAGTTTGCTGGATCACTAGAATACAACCAAGGAAGGAGCCTCATGCTCTCAGGAGCTGCTTGATTGGTCCCCATACTTAACTACAGCTGGCTCTACAGGGCTCCTCCTCTAGGTCACAGCACAGTATCTGTCAGTGTGGTTGTTGCAACTATTCCTCCAGGGAAGACAAGTACAGACGCCAATGCAGAAAACCCCTGAGACTGTGGATCTGAGGGTAGCCATGTGCCCTTGAAAGTCATCTGGTCCACCCTGAAGCTGATAAGGCTTACCTTCAGATTACAGAGGAGAGGACTCAGGACCAGAAAGGTAAATTTATTTGCCTAAAGTCACAAAGCTTACCAATACCAGAGAGTTCACGTGCCCTTCCCCTTGGCTCAATGCTTCTCTCCTAGACCACACCAATCTTCTTCCCTCTTAAAACAACAATGACAAAAAGTAAAGCAATGGCAGGCATTGAGCACAGGCCCTCAAATGGTCATCTGAGGAATTTCTATCAGCAGGGACTAGAACTGCTGCTCGGAAGACAGGAAAATGCAGGAGAGTTAGCTTGCTGGTGGCAGAACATTCGATCTATCTGGAAGAAGTTAATTAATTTGTATGTCTTTTAGCAACCTTAAAGCTTTTCTATAACATGATAGGACATAAATCAATCAGTTGATTAATAACAGATTGCCCTCTATGCCAATGATTATATTTAGATTCCTCTCTGCAACGTTACTGGGGAAAGCGGCAGTCTTGAATAACTAATTATCTAAATACAAAGAGATGTGTGTAACATCTGTATAGGCGATTTATGGTCCAATGTAAAAATACAAGGCTGTTGGATTAGGAAGTGTTTACAGAATACAAGGAGTGATGTAATCAAGTTGCCCATCATTACCTTATTTGGTAAGATAATAAATTTGAAACAAAATTTAAATGAATTTTAAACATATTTACTTTCAGGAATAGCCCCTGTAGTAAATTCTTAACGTCATTTTATAGTTTTCTTTTAACTTAACATTCTCTATATTTTGTTGATATCAATGCATAATAGCACTGGGACTTGACTGAAAACATTAATAGTGCCCTTTTGATCTTGTGAAAACTGCACATAAAACGACACCCCCCGACCCCCAAGGGAATTTTGGGACATGATTTGTCCCACTGGTGCCTCTCAGCTGCTAATGTAGCATGAAGGCAGTCTCTCTGTCGGAGCCTGTCAGATTTTCAAAGACAACCAGGAAGCTGGCCAGCAAAACCCTCCAGGCTAGTTGGAACCGAAAGGGTGGCCTCAGAAGGGCTGTGAAAATAATTCTATGTAAATAAATCATCTCCCGAGATGACCCTCCCGCTGTGGGGGTGGGTCCTGTATCATCTTCTATCTGCGCACATGGTTTTCATAAGGAAGAAAATCATAGAAAAATAAAAAGGCTCTTGTTCTCCGCTTCTGCTAAACTCACCTCATCCCACGGCGCGGTCCACCGGCGTGCTGAGAAGAAAGACGTGAACATTTCACAACAGTGTTAGGCAAACACCCTCGTTTCTCTCCTCGCGGCACCTGAGCAAGGGTGGTGGCCTCCACATCTGTGCAAGCCATCGGTTTTGGAGGAAATGAGTGTCATTTTCCTTCAGTCTGAATGAGACAGTTTCTTTCTCTTTTTTTTGTGTGTATGGTACTAGAGATTGAACCCAGGGTGATTCTACCCTTCGAGCCACATCCCTGGCCCTTTTTATTTTATTTTATTTTTTGTTCTGAAACAGGGTCTTGCTAGGTTGCTGAGATTCTCGCTGCCATGCTGAGGCTGTCCTCAAACCCGCAATCCTCCTGTCTTAGTCTCCCAAGTACTGGGATTACAGGTGTGCCCCACCACACCAGACAGAAAATTTCTTTACTTTGCCATTGATGTCTGAGTGGATTCAGCACTTCAAGGGCAGGTTATGTCCACCTCACAACTCCACCTCAGGCCCCCAGTTTTCTTAGAGCAATGCTGGACCCAGGTCCTGCTTCAACCCCTTGGCATCTGGTCTATGCAAGATGCAGGGTGCAGGGTGCAGGGTGCAGGGTGCAGGGTACAGGGTACAGGGGTGCTTTTGCCTGGAAAAGGACAAGAAAATTAGGCCTCTACAGAGCAGTGTTAGACTTCTATCTAGCACTCTGACAGCTACTCAGGGAGGTTGGTGGTATGCTGCTATATCTCAGCAGAACCTGTCACCCATGTGGGTACTTGACAGGGGCCATTACACCACCAGGTGTGAGGTGCCAAATTTGGGGAACAGAGTGACTACCCACTGGCAAAGGCAGAGCGATGATTAGAGGTGCCCTTTTATGTCATGTTCCAAGGTAACCAATAGTTGACAAGGGAAGGCACTCTGCAGAGACATCCCAGCTAATCAATGAAGAAGGAAAGACAGAATTAGAACATCGCCATCTTCTACGACTTACAGAACATATAGACCTAGGCTGATCACCAACGGTCACTGAACCTGGCAGGAAAAGACTCAGATGGAGCTTTATGAAGAAAGCATTAGGGTAACCCCTGAACCCAGCAACTGACCCAACCTTACAGATGGGAATCAGAGGTCACAGAGCTCCTGTCCTGGTACAAGATAAGGACAAGGCACTCTGGATGTGCCACCAAAACCCAGCACCTGAATCTTCATAGGTTTGTAGATCTGACTACCAGTTAGAGAAAAAACAGGGTCTATACAGTATGGCAGCCAGTGGCATGGGCTCAACAGACCAGGGGGATGAACTCAGCAAGTCATGAGTGTGGGAAATTCTACTGGGCACATAAACTGGCTTCATTTGCAAACAATGTGGGTTAATTTGCAAGGACTATAAGATTTCTTTTTGTGTGTGTGTGTGGTACTGGGGATTGAACCCAGGGGTACTCTATCTCCGAGCTACACCCCCAGCCCTATTTTTTATTCTTGATTTTGAAACAGGGTCTCACTAAGTTGCGGAGGGCCTCGCTAAGTAGCTGAGGCTGGCTGCAAACCCAGATCCTCCAGTCTCAGCCTCCCAAGTACTGGGATTACAAGCATGTGCCACCACGCCCGGCTGGACTATAAGATTTCAACTGCAAGAATTAAAAAGGGGGTGAGGGGCCTGTGATGTAGCTCAGTGGCAAAGTGCTTGCCTTGTGAGCACAATGCCCTGGGTTTGATCCCCAGTACCAAAAAGACAAAAAAAAAATAGAGGGAGAGGGAACCTATATATTAAAAGAGACTTAAGAAGTTGTAGCCGGGCGTGGTGGCACACGCTTGTAATCCCAGTACTTGGGAGGCGGAGACCAGAGGATCCAGGTTCGTGGCTAGCCTCAGCTATGTAATGAAGCCCTCCGCAACTTCACGAGACCCGGTTTCAAAAGTAATAGGGCTGGGGGTACGTCCCTGGGTTCAATTCCCGGTACCACAAAAAAAAAAAAAAAGAGGTTGTAGCAAACAAATACAATGGGGAAACTGTGCTGATGTCTTGAGTCCAGCAATGCAGCCACCAGGAGAGAGAGAAAGAGAGGACCTGGGAAATGTTCATTCCAGTTGGATATTTGATAATATTTAGGGATTATTAATTTTTACGTGTCACAAATATCATTCTTTTAGCAATACATACATAAGAATCTTCGGATGAAATGACAGGATGTGTGGACTGGGGAGTCTGATGACTATGTTGATTGTTGTACAAAGATGACAGGTATAATTTTTGCATCCACTTCACCTCCCTGGTCCCCAGGCCAGGCAAATGGGTGGTTCCTGGCCCTCTTGGCCCACCCCAACCCCCAGCACATGGTGACTGTAGCGGATGGCCACTGGAGTGGAGGATAAGGGTCCCCAGGCCTCAGGGGAGAAGAGTGGCAGGGGCAGCATGGGTGAGACAGGCCACTGGGTTGACCTGCTGACCACACAGGGAATGAGGAGGACAGGGATGCAGTACAGAGTCCAGGGACAGTGGATGGCATGGGGGACCTGGAGGCAGGAGCAGCTCAGATGAGACCTGAGGATAGGATTCCTGTCCCTGTGGAGAGAAGAGGCCAGGGCAAGAAGGACATGGAGGGACGTGCAATAACAGCCTACGCCAAACACTCTAATCACACACCCTCTGGCCCACTGGCCAACCTGGGAGGAGGGCATTAGTCTCCATTTCAGGATAGAGGAACAGATGCGGCTTGTCCCCAAACAGGATGACAGCCAGATCCAAACCCGAGCACCACCCATCATCTCTTACATTAGAGACTCCAGAAAGAATGAGCTGGAACATCAAAGAGAGTCAGATGGGCCTTTGTGAGGCACATCCCAGCTCCGCCCTTACTCTTTAGGGCAACAGCATCCTAAGCACAATGCTTGAAGGGTGTGCGGGCACGGTTTTATCACACTGAACCTCACTATGATGTGTGATTGCAATGCACTAATAAAATTTTAAAAGATTTTTAAAAGATTTAGAGCCAGGCGTGGTGGCGCACCCTTGTAATCCCAGTACTTGGGAGGCTGAGACAGGAGGACCCGGGTTCGCGGCCAGCCTCAGCTACTTAGTGAGGCCCTCCACAACTTCATGAGACCCTGTTTCAAAATCAAGAATAAAAAATAGGGCTGGGGGTGTAGCTCGGAGGTAGAACAGCCCAGGTTCAATCCCTGGTACTGCAAAAAAAATAAAATAAAATAAATAAAAAGATTTAGAATAAACTGTCTGCCATCTACTCTACATTATATATGTTCACAAGGAAAGGATCTTCTGCCTGATAGGGAAAACATACCAGGAGCTCAGCTTTTTTTTTCTTTCCCAGTTACAGATATTATTATACACACAAACACACACACACACACACACACACACACACACACACACATATCATAAAACCTATAAATTTAACCATTTATAAGTGTGCAATTCGGTGGCATGAAACACATTCAGGATGTTGTGTAACCATCACCACCCTCCATTTCCAGAACTTTTCATTCTACCAAACGGAATCTCTGTTCCCATTAGATGATAACCCCCTCTTCCTCTCCCTCCAGCCTCTGGCAGGCCCCATTCTACTTTCCATCTCTGTGAATTTGCCCCATCTAGGGGCCGTATACAAGCAGCATCATACAGCACTTTGCCTTTTGTGGCTGGCTTATTTCACTCAGCGTAATGCTTCCAAGGTTCATCCATGCTGCAGCATGTGTCAGAGCGTCAATCCTTTTTAAGGCTGACTAACATTCAATCAAATGTATGACTGCGTTTTCCTTATTCATCGGTTGATGGACATTTGGGATGTTTCCACTTTGGGGCTATTGTGGATAATGCTGCTATGAACACTGCTGAGCAAATATCTGCATTAGCCTCTGATAGAGTCCAACTTTATAATCAAGACTTCACCTATAATGAGGAATTAAAGGAACACCATATTCTATTCACACACAACAAATGAGCTGTTGGTAAATAGCATCCTATTATAGCTCTTTATCATCACTAATTAAGTATGAACAAGAGAGAATGAAGAAAACAGATCTATAATTGCCAAATTGAAGTTCTCCAAGCACACTGTGAAGCATGGCCAACCACAGGCAAGGCTTCCAATTCCATTCAGGGTAATGAGATGGAAGTAAACATTTTGGAAAACATAATAATCTAGAGTTTTGGTTTCCTGTGGCATTATATTACAAGTATCTAGCAGAATCTATAAACTTTCCCAAATTATGTTAGAGATTCAAGCTCTCTGGAGAGTTCGTTTTACTGTCTTAAGTGACCAACGAAGAGTCTTCAAGTGTCACACAAACACAAGCATCATGGTTTTTCTGTTGAGGATGTGACAACTAGAAAAAGTCAAGGAGAGACTGGCCATAAATAGCTCAGCCTGCACAGCATTTGTGCACACCCCTGGCCATGCTGCAGGGCAGGGGCCGGTGCAATGGCCAATACAAAGACGGCATCACTTCTCCCCTTAGGCACCTGGAAAGGACCAACCCAGCCATTCTTGTCCATTCAGGATGCTGTGCTGGGGAGAGGGATGCTAAGGTTGTCGCCTGATTTTCATCAGAAAACCATAAACCCATGGTCCAAGAAGTGAGGGATTTCAAGTGACATACGTAGTTGTGGAAATCTACTTCCATATCAAATGCCCTTTTCAGTCTTCTAACTTGAAAGGGTCCACTCGGGGATGCCACACTCTCAAATCAGAACAAGAGTGGCACTGTTTTGAAAAGGTTAATCTTAACCCGTTTAGGCATTCTCAAGTTACATCAGGTTGGGGAACAGAAAACTCTAAAAGTGGCATTCTGACCTTTTCCAGTGTCTACACAGCTTCAAAGGATGAAGTGAAGGGAGCAGCTCAAGGGAATTCAGCTCGTATTCAAGGAAGCAAAATGGGGCACAATTAGAATGATCTTAAATGTTAAGGTTGAGGGATCTCGACTTAATCGGAAGGAGTTTGTTCTAGTTAGGAAATAGCGGAAGCCCATGTGATCAATTGCATGCTCTACAGTCACTCTTCGAGAATGTACTCCCATACCTTTGCCCATTCATCAAAGTGCAGAGGTGCCCCCCAGTAGGGTCTGATTCTCAGAGGCAGAGGATGGGGCTTGTTAATGCCATGGGCATTAGGAAACCTGAAGAGGTGTGGTTGGAACATTCCCCTGGGGCGGTCTAAGCTAAAACAGAAACCCGAACTAGAAGGATCTCCCGGGCTGATATTCCCTGCCAGTCCCAGAACTGGCCAACATCCCCTTCTCTGAGTGTGGAAATGTTCCTTGGGGTCACTGAGGACTTGGATTGTGGCTAGAATGACCAAGGAACTGAAGTTTTAATTTTATTTAAAATTAATTTAAATAGCCACATGTGGCTCGTGGTTCTCCAAAAAAAAAAGAAGTATGAATATGCTTTGATGGGAAATGTGTTAAAATATCCCTGGACCCTACAGCTGGGGATTCTGTGTCAACAGAGAGAGGCGGGGCCAAGTACCTGCCTTTCTAACAAGGTCCCCGAGAGGCCCTGATATGGGTGCTCCAGAAACAATACCCCAGACTTCAAGGAGAATGGGGGTCTCGGTATGAGCTCCTGGTCCAGGGGACACCTCTGCATGGAAACAGACCAGAGGAAAGACTGGAATAAGGGTTGGGAGTGAGACTGGAGGCTCGCCCAGTACTTCTGGCTTAGAAATGAAACAGAGCATGGGCACTACCCTGGCTTGCGACAGCTACTCACATACGCTCGAGCCCATAGCTAACACGGCCTCACGTCCCACCAACCGCAAGCTCCTCTCCAGCTCCCAGCCACTAGCTGCAGCTATACTTAGGGCAGTTGAAAACATCCATGGACCCTAAAGAAATACCATGCCCAGTTCCCCATGATAGCCCTCCACAGGTCATCTCCAGGCTGGATTCTGTTCAACCCAAATACCCACCCCGCCCCCGGATTCGGAGGACCATCATCACTGCCATCTATTCCTTTGTGCCCCTGGCCACTGCTCAACGGGTAAGCTCTTGATTCTCTTTAGGGCTCTTTATTCTGATCAAAGACATTACTGTTCTTCCAAATTTCATGGGTAAGAACTATCCTTGACTTCCTCCTGGTCATTGCCCTGCACATTCAATTGCTCATCTGGTTTGCGCATTCTGCCCCCTGGGCATTTTTTAGCTGCCCATTTGTTTCCATGGATACTCCCCTGGTTCAAACCATCACCTGCTCTTCACCAGAGGATAGCAATAGCCACATCCACTCTTCACCTCCTCCAAGCCAGTCTTCCCAGGCAGCCAGAATGTTCTTTGAAACATGAATCTTACCACTGTTGCTGCCAGGCCTGTTCTCCCATGGTGCACCACTGTCCTTATGCAAAAGTTCAAGATCCTCATCACAGTGCAGGGGACCCTGCTTGGCCTGGCGTCCTCTGCTTCTCTCTGTCCTGCCACTCTCCTCCTTGCTCACTGCAACAATGACCTTGCCGGTTTCTAGAAAGCTCTTTCCTCCTCCCTCAGGACTTTTATGTACGCTCTTCTTTCTCTTTTGACCCCCTTCCCTCTTTACCTGGTTTAGCTCTATTCATGCACAGCTTAAATGCCACTTGGCTATCTGCCTTCCTTGTTGAGAGCAGGCTGAGGCCAGGCACTTTCCTTCCTTGGCCCTGGGTACTACTAGCTTTCAAATACTGATTTTGTGATGATCAGTTTATCCTTGGGCTGCACGACTCACCTGCAAGAGGACAAGGACTTCGTCTTCTTCACTACTCTATCTGCAGCGTCTAGTACTAATTAAATATTTGTGAGTAAATGACTAGGGAGGAGAGTGAGTGAACAAATGGTCTCATTATTGCACCAATAATGCTTCTGCTAAAGATTTGTGAAAAGGAGAAGGGAAGCTGAGAGATGGTGCCATGAAACAAAATAGTCACGTTCCTGAAAGATGGTTTTGTCCTCATTCGGTCAATATTTAGAGCCACCAAACAGATTAGAGCTGCGATTCCGCAGGTGAATTAGGCTTCTTCTTCAAGAGGAGGAGTGAAAACGAATAGCACTGCACACTCAAAGACTTAAAAACTGCCATTCTTGAGAATGTCAAGACTGTAAATTTAAGACCTTTATAGCAACAGAAACCCGAAGGATTATCCTGCCTTGTCCTGGCCGGGTCCTGTCAGCACTGAGATATCTGGCCATCCCCAAGACTTACAGGTAAAGAGTAGGCTTAGCCTGATTTTTATCGGTTTAGAAATTCTAAAGTAAAACACAGAGTGAAGGCCAGGGTAGAGTTAGGTAAAATAATGCACATCGCTGGTCCACAGGAAAGGGTTACTGAGTCATTCACACCTGCCCATCAAAAACAGCATGAGTTTCACCCTTCAATACTGATACATGCAGACCCTCATTCCATTTTGCAGACCAGGAAATGGAGACAACTTCAGAAGCTTGCCGTGGAAGCCGCTGGGTTCAGAGCTTTCCTCCTGGAATTGTTTCTTGTACCGCCCCCCACCTGCCTACCAAGGTGCACCCTCAGCCTCCTGGTGACTCACGTCCAACTCCGTCTGAGATGTCCACTTTCCACCATTTATTTGTGTGACAAGGTTATTGAGTGCCTGTAACAAGCCAGACTGTGGGGAGGTGGTGGTGGGGCCTAAGTAGACAACACTAAGACCCTGCCCCTGACCTTAAGGGCATCCCTGTTCGGTGGGAGAGGAGAGGAAGACCCAGTGTGGACATGAGAACGCAGTAGCTGGCAGCTCTGTGTCTGGAACTGCACAGGGTGCAAGAAGACCCCACAACACAAGGATGATCTCCCCAGTCCAGGAGCCACCACACCACCCCACACACGCCTAGGTGGCAGTCGCCTCTCTCAGCAGCACCGCCTCAAGGGATCCTATAGAGTTTGCAGGTCCCATTCATGAGCATCACTACCAACTTCTCTTCTGAACTTGTAATGCTTATTCTTGTGTTAACACAAGCACAGGACTTTACATTTATCCCCATTAAATCTCATCTTGTTAGTTTTGGCCCATTGATCCAAACTGCTGAAATCTCCATAATCCAGATCCTTCCATGTGGAGCACAGTGATCCCCGGGCTTTGTGTTGCCAGGAAATGTGATCAGGGCACCTTTTTATATCTTCATAGAGATGGCTGACAAAACTGCGAGCCAGATGGGACCACGCACACAGACGTTGCTATGACCACTAGCAATGATGCTGGTCCAGCTGTCTAGCACGGTTGAGGTCAGCAAGAACAACAGGTTACTATCCTTGGCTCGTCTCTTAGCTGGCTCCTAGTCCATCTAATGCCACCTGCATACTGGCCGCATTACTCCATCTTGTATAGCCTAGTCTGAGAGATGATCTAAAATAAATGCCTCCCCAAATATTTATGCCCAATGTTTGATGAATTTTAAATGCCCTTTTTGCTATTGTTCTAGAATGAATACTAATTAAAGCTGCCCCAGAAGAGATATCTGGAATCGTTCCAGAAAAATTAAAAGTCAATGCCAAAGTGCTTCTAGCCCAGAGACACCCCAAATACAAATCCAGTGGGCCGTGGTTTTCCCCTGGCGACTGCCTTCAATTCAGTTCAGAGCCGAGAACTGGGCTTGAACACACAATGCTCACTGTGGTCGGTCGAGAGATGGAGGGAGTGTGATCTACCGTCCTCACTTTTAATTATCCTAAAATGGAAAAGCGGACGTCTAGGCGGGCTGGCCTGTCCAATAAAGCATTTTGATCAAAGATGCACTTTCACAGAGCACCTGTCTGAGGAATGGCCCGAGCGTCCACGGGGATCAAGCAGAATTATGGAAGTTATAAACCGGGTCCCTGCGGTCCCACAGGCAGACGGCAACATGGTGACAGATGCTTCTCCGGGGTAGCTTTGTGTTTCTTTAAACATTCAATTATGGCTATGCAAACACAGATTTTTAAGTGAACCGCAGATCTTTGCACAAATTGAGAATGCTAGAAGGCAAATAAAACAGACCTCCTGAAACAACGATGTATTCAAAACTCGGCCGTGCTCCATGAAGAACTGGTTTGCCAGGGGATAGTCTGGGAGCAGGGACAATTAGGTGACTCTCTTTCAGTATTAGTTTTAGGTGACAGCACGTCTGATTTAAGGGACTGGGGCCACTTCTATTTAGGTTTTAATTTCTAAGGAGGTTTTCAATTAAAACAGATTTCTGCATATTCAAAAATAATACTCAACTGGTAGACCTTTTCACTTTTTGAGAATTTCTGGAATCTTCCAAAGGCTTTCAACATGGTCCTTCACTGTTTTCTTTTTATGAATAATAAATACTTCAGTCTTCCTCTTTGAAACTATTTTCAAGTTTTTATAGTAGCTTTTTCCTTCAAAATAAAAAGTTTTTTCCTAATTGTCCAAGTAATATTGTATTCTTGTAAAACATTAAGGCAACAACAACAAAAGAATCCCATATTTTTACTACTCAAGGTATGTGTCATGCATTTGATTTTAAAGTAAAAACTGAAAACTATTTTCTAACATGCTGTTTACATTGAGTGCACCATGAATTTCTGTGCAATAATAAAAAATCTTTATCATTTTAAATTACTGCATAGTATTCTGAGCTATATAGTAGCTGAGCCATAATTTATTTAATCACTCTCCTATAGAAGTACTTTTAAGCAAAATACTGTGCAATAAATATGGTTGAGCGCAGGGCTGATTCCTGGCTCACAGGCACTGAAGCAGGAGGGTGCCAGCCAGCTGACCTTCCGATTGGTCAGCTGTCCACTCTTTTTTTTTTTTTTGCGGTACCGGGGATTGAACCCAGGGGTGTTCTACCTCCGCGCTACACCCCCAGCCCTATTTTTTATACTTTATTTTGAAACTGGGTCTCACGAAGTTGCGGAGGGCCTCATTAAGTAAAGAGAGAGAGAGAGAGAGAGACAGGAAGAGAGAGAGAGAGAGAGAGAGAGAGAGCTGAGGCTGGCCACGAACCTGGATCCTCCGGTCTCCGCCTCCCAAAGTGCTGGGATTACAAGCGTGCGCCACCACGCCCAGCCCAGCTGTCCACTCTTGATTGGCCAGGCCCTCTACTGTACTGGTTGTGAAATATTTAAATGACCTCTGCTTACACTTTCATCTTTGGGTTCTTAGAGCTTCATTTGGATAAATTCTCTGAATTGGATTTATTAGGCCAAAGGCTATACAAATTAACAATGATATTATAAACTAGATGATTGATTATCTCTTGTGTCTGTTAGCATTGAGAGACAGTAGCTATAAAAGCATTTCACTTTACTTATACAACTGTAGATTTTTTTAGTATTTACTATCTATCAAAGGTATAGTCCATATATAATAGATATAATCTTTTTAAAAAAATGTTATACTGAAATATTTTGGGAAATGCATTATTAAAATACTAAAATTGGCATGCTCTATGAAAATGTTACTTTTAACAAAATGGAATCTGTGAAATTGGTAGAAGTAGTATAATTAAATAAAGCTATAGAATATAAGGAATATATTTAAATGCATTCCACCTATTTTTAAAAACATAGGTTGATAAGGAGGTTAGGAAGGAAGAAATAAATTGAAAAGAGATAGTTTTATGTTTTCTACTTTTCTAATTTTGAGATTATCTTATGCAAAGCCCAGAATTGGAAGGTAGCAAATTAAGGCCCCTTTTAAAATGATATTTCATACAAATTAGCCGTTGTGTAGGTGTCAGCGTGTATATACTATCTGCGGTAATGGAAGGTAAATCATTTTCAGAGGGAACCATGAATAAGGCTATTAAGCCACTTTACTGACTCGGAAAAGCAGATGGGCTCTCAGAAACCATTTCTATATGGAAATGCATGTCCATTTAAAGCTAAATGAAGAAGTCGAATATGAAATTGCACAAAGATTATGATATAAACCAGAAAGACAAAAGAAGCAAAGCCATATTTATAAGAAAATAACCTATATTAACATTCACCCTATTAGCCAGGGTTATGTTCAGTAGTAGGAGTACTATTTATTTATTTTTTGTTTTTTTCTCTTTTGGCATTTCTTTTATAGTAAAAACAAACAACTTAAGGATTCTATTAAGTCTATTTCCTTTCCTCCACCCACAGTTATAACACCATCCACAAAGTTCCAGGGCAGCCTTCCCCATGCTGGGCACCACGTCCCTCCCACAGCCTAACAACAAGGACGAGGCAATTCTGAACCCAGCTGCTAATCATAACAGCCCATCGAGGACACGCACCGCCGCAGGAAGCCGTTCCTTTGCTTTTCCAGGGAATATCTAGTTTCCTTCAGGGAGATATTTTCCAAACAATATACAAACAGTAATTTGTAAAAATTGAAATGCCCCACAATATTCATACATGAAAAGAAAGACTACAGAAGTATTTACTTTCCTAAGAAACATGTCAAGCTGGGCATGGTGGTGCCCGCCTGTAATCCCAGTACTTGGGAGGTTGAGACAGGAGGATCGCAGATTTGAGGACAGCCTCAGCAAGTAGTGAGACTCTCATCAGCCTAGTGAGACTCTGTTTCAAAATAAAAAATAAAACTGGGCTGGGGGTATAGCTCAGAGTTAGAATGCCCCTGGGTTCAATCCACAGTACCAAAAAAAAAAAATAATAATAATAATAAAGAAGCAACATACAGTTTCCTGATCAGGTCCTTGATTAACCGATAGATATGCCAGAATCTGTATTTTAAGATTATCGGGTCACAAAGAAAAGCTAAAACATAGTACTTATTTATTGTTTACAAAGCTTTTGATCCATTTCATGGAGAGGAGCATACATGTAAGAAAAAATGCAAAGAGGCAGGTTGTAGATCCCGAAGAACATGGCATGTGATATTATATATCTTGGCTTAAAATATTTTGTGGCATTAGATATAGAGTATTAGGATTGGCCATTTATGGTCTTTTTCCTCTGACTTGCTTAGTAACCTCAAATCACAGCACTGATACCCATAAATGATCTGACTTGTTTACAATGAGATGCTAATTCATGGTTTTCTGATTCCATATCTCTTGGAGGAGTATGTCCAGAGAGGTCCCCTACCCACACTGTCATTTCAGCAAAAATCAACATCTTACTTATGAGTGAGGAAGAGGAAGCAAGGCTTCTGGAAGAAAGTGCTATTTTGAATCGAGCAGGACTGGGGAAGTTGATTTATACTTTCGTATACAGATTGCTTCTTAGAAGAGCTTATGAGCGCTGATACAAATCAAATAGAATATGAAGGGGCTCTTTAGAGCTGAGAGATTCATGAGGGGGACAGAGAGTAAGCGGTGACACGGATAGGAGCTGTTTTTACTTGTGCCTTGAGGTAGACATAGTTTCTACTGGGAAACCATAAAAAATATATAATAGCATTCATGTGCTCCAGAAAAAAAAAACATGTAATAACATTTTTTTAGAAATTTATATAATTTTTTCCAGAAAAGGGCCAAAGTTTTAAATAAAAAGATAAAATAAACTTTTGGTATTTCCCAGAGGAAAAAAAAGTTTCTACCTATTTGAAGCTATTTCTCATATAACTCAGGAGCTGTCAAAAGTCAACTAATTATGGAACACTGTTATTTGAACAAGCCAGGAATGCTTAAATGTTTTCCTTGAAAAATCAGGATGTGAAAAGAAGAAATATCAGAACTATGCAAAAACCTGCTGACCAAGTTCTTTCTTAGAGCGACTGATAAAATTCTTTATTTTTCCACTGGGTAAGTTTTTTTTTTAAAAGTTAATTCCAGCCTCCAATCTGAATCTGGATTCTGAATCCATGCATTCAGTCTCTAAACACCAACATGAATTACACAGCACTTTTCTATCCACTTCATCTGAACTTTGTCCTACCATGCAGTAGATAAGAATGAGCTGGACTTACTCATTTCTTTCCAGATTTATGATCAGTTCTCTGCTTTCCAGTTGCATGCGAATGCTCAACACTTCTGGATGATCCTGAAAGATAAACAAGAGGAGTGGGTCGAAACAGCACGTGGCTTTGACTTGCCAACACCTGGCTACGCTCCATGGGCAGAGTCCATGGAGGGAGAGGAAAACACGTTTTCTACTCGGGAACATTCTGAGACTCCAAGCATAGGAGAAGAGCGCAAGAGGTGGAAATAGAACGCTGGACACTGATGTGGTCCTGATGCTTCTTGCTTTTGGCCACAGGCCCTTGGGACCCTTCTCCATTCCACGGGCTCCTCTCTACCCCATCCATTCCTTCCTCGGTCTTTCCTGTCTCTGTCAAGGGCACCTTCTTTTCCCCAGTTACTCAGACCAGAAATCTGAAGTCATTCTCACCCACGCCCCAAACCAGGTCCTCTCCCATCCAAACCACGTGGTCAAACAGGACACACTGCCCCCTGCAAACCCAGGTCAATGACTCAGAGTCATTGGCCAAGACAAAGCAGACGGGCTGTCCCCAAGTCACTCTGTAAAGGCCCTCTCTTGCTTCCCCTCATCCCCTGCACCCCAAGGATGATGGGAACCGACTGTCCATTTCCTCTCCCGTACCCTGGTCTCAAATGGGGTTTGGGGTATCCACAGGGGCATTTCTCATTAGGAGGATTTAAAATTTTCAAAGCTCATTTCAAATAATTAATGCTGTGTTTCCTGCTGATGACATGTTAAGACAGTGGGTCCGGCATATGCAGGAATAGAGCCAGTTCCCCCTGATTCTGTGTTCAAGGGGAGATAGCAGGCCCATGTAACAAGAACAGAGGAACGGTTCATTCATAAAGGACGTGGTCAACCTGAGAAAGGCCGATGCCATCACAGCGCCCATGGAGAAGTGGAGGTTTCTTAGCAGCTTCAGAAAAGTGGAGGGTGGGTGGGGCCATGCCTTGAACCCACACCAGACGTCACGGCAGCTGGGCCTGGCTGGTCAGCGCTGCGTGAGCGCCACGGGTGGCCACTGTCTCACGGAGGCACAGTCGTCACCTGTGTTAAGTCAGAGCCAACTTCTGCCACACTGGCTTGGTCTGCCTGGGCTTTGTGAGGTTTTTTGGTTCTATGCTTGTATAAGAATGATGAGAATAAAGCATTTATCTGTAGTTTCCTAATATCCCATGTTTGAAAAGCAAAGCACTATTACAACTCTGGAGTTCAAGCAACTTTATTTATTCATATATTTGGCAGTCCTGGGGATGGAACTCAGTGTCCCGTGCATGCCAGGCAAGCATGCTACCCCTGAGCTACATCCCCAGCCTTTGTTTTTTTATTTTTTTTAACAATACAGTGTTTCACTATATTATAAATCAACTAAGTGCATGCTACACTTCTTTTTTTAATTTTTTTGCGGTACTGGGGATTGAACCCGGGGCGGTCTACCTCCGCACTACACCCCCAGCCCTATTTTTTTATACTTTATTTTGAAACCGGGTCTCACGAAGTTGTGGAGGGCCTCACTAGTAGAGAGAGAGAGAGAGAGAGAGAGAGAGAGAGAGAGAGGGAGAGAGAGAGAGAGAAAGAGAGAGAGAGAGAGAGCTGAGGCTGGCCGCGAACCTGGATCCTCCGGTCTCCGCCTCCCAAAGTACTGGGATTACAAGCATGTGCCACCACGCCCAGCGTACATTTTAAGACTTCTGAGTGTTTACTGAACTTTTAAAAGTAGTAACCGTTGGATCCTATGTAACATTAAACACATATCACTTATTAACATAGTGTGTGTTTTAGTTTGTCTTTGTGTCTGTCACAGGGACGTTTGCCTGCATTTGCTTATACTTTCTGACCCTTAAATTTCATTACAAACATTTATACAGTGTTCTCTCCAGGGTCCGCAACATGACCTCATTAATTATATTTTAGAAAAACAAGGATTTTATGTTTAAATAAAACATTAAAACAAGCAGGGTGTGGTGGTACACACCTGTAATCCCAGTACTTGGGAGGCTGAGACAGGAGGAGTGCAGGTTCAAGGACAGCCTCAGCTACTTAGTGAGACTTTCAATAACCTAGTGAGATCCTGTTTCAAACCAAGAAATAAAAAGGACTGGGAATATAGCTCGGAGGTAGAATCTCCCTGATTCAATTCACCGAACTACTACTGCATTACACACACACACACACACACTGATACATAACTCAGAGACAGAATGTCCCTGGGTTCAATTCACAGAACTACTACTACTACAACAACTATATATATATAGTTGTATTTTTGTACACATATATATATATGTATATATACATATATATACATATATATGTATAAAAAATATATAAATATGTATATAAATAAAAATATCTCTCAATATTCTGCCAAGATGTGCCCAATGCTTGTATAAGAGCTATGAGAATAAAACATTTATGCATGACTTTTTACTATTCCATATCTGAAAGGCACTATTAAGTATGAATCTTTGTGCATGTTTTACACATGTGTGTATATAAATATTGCTTAGTTACTTTAGTTACAAATTATTTTGCAAATATATTGACACACACATCATCATCTTAAAGAGAAACCCTAATAACTGTTATTTGTAAATAAAAATAAAGGGCTGGGGATATGGCTCAGTGGTGGAGTATATATTAGTCTAGCATGCACAAGACTCTTGGTTTGATCCCAAACAATTTCAGTAAATAAATAAATAAATAATAAAGCAATTTGTAGCATCCTTTTGCCTGAAATAATTGAGCTAGTTTAAGTATTAACATTTGTACAAATTCCACATAAACAAGCACTGTTATAACATTCCAATGTCAACATCTTGCAGAAGAATACATTTTCCTCCAGGGAGACAAGAAAATCTTTATGTGTATATTTTAATGGAGATATGGATAGATATGGATGGTGCAGGAGAAATCCAATGGAGAGAGAGAACAGAGGGCTATTTTAATTCAAAACCACTAATTGCATTAGATTTCTTAGTTTAAAAGCATGCATTCCTTCCACTTTCTTTTGATTGTTATCCATTGGAGATAATGGACTAGCACTAGCGAAGCAGCATTCCTTTTCTTAAAAATGATATATTGATTACCCTGATGGAACCATGTCTTTTGCTGAATGCTTAAAGAGCTGAATTTGCTGAATGAATCAGTTAAGCTCTAATCAATAGGCCCAAAATGTTTGGGTAGTAATTACAATTCTATCTTTTAAACTGGGGAAAGTACATCCAAAAGAATATGTAAGATGTCTAAGGATGATTTAAAATAACAATAATAAAATAATTACCAGGGTACTTACCACCCAGCTGAAAACAGAGAATATTCCCCAAATCTTAGAAGTCCCCTTCATTAGCTTGCCAGGACTGTCATAGCAAAATGCCACAGACTGGATGGCTCAAATAGCAGAAACTTATTTTCTCTCTTTTCTGGAGGCTGGAAGTCAAGATGAAGGTGTTGGCTGCCTTGCTTTCTTCTGAGGCGTGGCTGCCTTCCGGGGAGGCTCCACATGGTCTTTTGCACATCTGTGTCCTAATCTTTTCTTGCAAGAACACCAGCAGTATCAGACTAGGGCCCACCCATAGGATCTCATCTTATCTGAATTACCTCTTTAAAGGCCCTCTCTCCAAATCCGGTCACATTCTAAGGTACTGGGAATTAGGACTTTGACGTATGGATTTGGTGGGGTCAGGGGGATAAAATTCAGCCCATAAGACCCCCTCATGCTGAATTCATGCTCCTAGTCCTCTCATTCCCCACCAGAGGTAACCATTGTCCTGATTTTCTGTGAATCATTAACTTCATTTCTTTTAGAGTTTTATTCCCAGTGTAGATATTCCCGAACAACATACCATTTAGTTTCATATAGTTTTGAAAATTATAAAAGTGGCCTCATACTTTGTCCATTCTTCTGACTGGACTGGGTTCTTTTATTTAATCTTATATTTATAGATTCACACACATGATCGTGTGTAGCTATGGTCCATTTATTTTCATGGCTCTGCAGGGCTGTACTGTATGAACAGTTACATATCCACTCTCCTATCAGTGGACTCTCATGGCTAATCACCCCTCCTCATGCAGCTGTACATGTTGTTGTGTACCTGTTGTCTACTGGGCAGATCTGGGGTTCCCTGGGTTAGAATCTCTGGTGTTGGGGTTTGCCTTTACTGGGGATCTTTAAACTGTTTTCCAAAGTACTAGCAGGTTACATTACTTCGGTGATGTGATGAATGTTCCTGTCACTCCATCTTCTCATGAATATTTGGCAAAATTTAAAGTCAGGCAAGACCAATCTGCTGAGTTTAAAATTGTACTTTACTGGGGTTTTAACTCATATTTCCCTCATTAATAAGAGAGGCAGAGCATCCTATGCTTATGGGGTATTTGGTTTTCCTCTTCCATGAAATACCCACTCATGCTGAGTGATCATTTGTCTTTCCTCCTTCCCCTTTTTTCTTTGTCTTGTCCTTATTAATTTATACTTCTTTCTATATCCTGGATGCATTTTCTTTGTCTGTTATAAGTGTCACAAATGCTTTCTCCAAATTTGTGGCTTGTCCTTTTACCCTCTTCATTGCATTTGGGGGAAAGAACACCTTCATTTTAATAAAGTCCTTCAAGCTTTGAACTTTTTTGTGCTTCATTTGAGAAAGTCTTCTCTCCTCTAAGACCAAAAAGCAGCCTCTGTTGTCTCCTAGATGTTTTCGTTTTGCCTTTCACATTTAAGCCTGTATCCCTTCTAGACTTGACTTTGTGACTAGTACAGGGTAGGAGTCCAACGTTGCTTTTAAAGTATTGTCATTTTACTCAGCCTTAAAGAAGAACAAAATTATGCATTTGCAGGAAAATGGCTGGAACTAGAGAATGTTATGCTAGGTGAGATCAGCCAGTCTCAGGAAGTCAAGGGTCATATGTTTTATCTCATATTCCGTGGAAGCTAGAACAGAAATAGGAAGCAAAAGGGACTTTGGTCAAATGAGGGGAGAAAGCAATAGAAGAATGGAAGGAGATTGATGGAGGGAGATGGGAAGGGATAAATGAGGACTGAGGAAGGAGACAGTTCAAACAAGGTTATGTTCATATAAGAAGGTTTCACTACCAATCTCACTAACATCTACAGGAAGGGAGGAAGGGGAAGGAGGTGGTGGGTGTACAGTGGGAAACATACCAAGTGATGTGTGCATGTATGTGTGCATCACTTTGAATGTCATGATGATGGAAAATGACATTGCACCAATAAAAATGTAAAAATATATATATGGCTAGCCAATTGTCCCAGGAGCAGGTGTTAACAAGACTAGCCATCTTCTCCGTCGTGGACATGGAGGTCTGCTGCTAAGCTAACCTGTCTCACACTCCAGGCACTTGCCACCCTCTGTTAATTGGCTCTGTTACAAATCCTGACATTTGGGAGGGCAGGTCTTCTCACAGCCTAGTCACCCTTCTTGTTGTAGAGAAGTCAGTCCTCGGGTGTTGGAAGCCTTCTTAGTCATCAGCTTTGAGGTCACCTCAGTCCGGCTTGAGAGGGGCAAAAACTGCCCACCCAAGTGGATATTAGTTTGCACGCAGACAAGTTTCCAAGGACCAAATGGGACCAATAAGCAGGGACCCTGATGATAAGCAGAGACCCTGACAACCTTCCTTCCCTGATTCATCTGTGACTACCTTGTTTTTCCCTGACCCATCCCATGACTGCTTTGCTGTCTCCTACGATTAATCATTTTTACAATGTTTTGGTTAAAACCCTCAATAAAAGAAAGACACTGGTGGAAGGAGATCTAGGAGATCTTTGTCTCCTCTCCAACCGCCCTGTTTCTCCAAAAATCACTCTGACTCTGTCTCATTCATGTGAGAGACTTCTAATCTCATCAATCCATCAACACCACCACCCGTGACACTAGGGCTTCTTGGCCAGGGTCTGTCTCTTCTCTCTGGCTGCTTCTGTGATCTTCTTTTTTCTTCCACATTCTGCAGTGTCATCAAAACCTAAGTGTAGCTTTCTTTTTATCTGCCCACTTCTGCTTGTCCTCCTTGGGAGAAAGGAGCATTCTCTTACTCTCCTCTTCTTCACAGCGGGTTTACTTCTCATTCATCAGCACACACCCATCTTTCTCCAGCAGCGCTCAGGCCCAAGAGCAGGTTTGAGAAAGCAGGCAAGGAGTGATCCAGGATTAGGGACTGCACCAGGAAGAAAGGGTAAAGGACAGGGGAGAATACCAGGGCAGGGACGAGGGCACCAGGTAGGGAACGGAGTCAGTGGAGACAATCTGTGCTACCAAAATGGCTAGAGAAAGACTAGACAGGGCCCTAGGATGGACATCCCAGAGAGAGGAGGACTGTTCCCTATGGGATGCTGAGCAGGAGGAAAGGAGAAAGTTGTGCGGTGTGAGCATCAGTGGACCTTGGAGGCAAGTTCTCTTCAACAAGGGACAAAAGGAAGTCACAGCAACACTCAACAGCTTCCTGCTCCCTCCAGAGATGCAAAGAAGACTTATTTTTTATTTTTTTAGTTTTAAAAGACAAGCGAATCAATGCATTTTTCTTATTGTCCCGCCTCTTACGCTATAAGGTGTTCATACTTATTGGTCTTTCTACCTACCTCTATGCATGTACTAGTATGTATGAAAGTACATGTGTGTGTATGTTTATGTGTACTCATTATAACACAGGGCTTTGGCTGACAACTCAATTTCTTGTTCAGTGAAACAGATCTCCCTATTTTTACTTACATGGCACTCACAATTTCACCTAGGACTCAGATCTGCGTCCTCTTATTGGAGCATGTAGGCTGGGGGACAGATCCCAGGCTGACACAGCATTTTCCCAGGATCCTCCTCCCTCCCAGGACAGAGGCTTTGTCATTGAGCCACACTTATCAGACATTCTTGACCACAAGGGTGTGCATCTCCAAAAGGCACATGACTTTCTTCCAGAAAAGAGGTGTTGTTTCTTTTTGGGGGGGTTCTGGGGAGCAAAACCAGGGGCATTCTACCTCTGAGCAACATCTCTAGCCCTTTTTTAATGTTTTACTATGAAACAAGGTCTCACCAAGTTACCGCAGGTCTCACTAACTTGCTGAAGCTGGCCTCCAACCTGTGATCCTCCTGTCTCTGTCTCCCAAGTACTGGGATTACAGGCATGCACCACCATGCCCAGCTTCCAGAAATGAGTTTTTGGCAGGCTCCCCTGAGGCCAGTGCAGGCATGTCTGAGAGGAAGAGTGTGGCCAGGCTGGGGTCCCCCCACTCAGGCCCTTGGTAGCCTGGGCTCTCAGGCCTTCCCCAGTGCACAAGACCCAGGCATCCTACTTACTGGATTATAAACAGATGGTAAAAAAGTGACTTACTGACCAGCCATACTTTCTTTTTCTTGGTCATCCGGATTGTGCTGCCCTTTTCTAATTTGTGTAATTGGGGGCTTACCCAAATTTGAGTTCAAATGATTTCTCCCATAATGAGCACAGAATTTCCGGAGTCCATGAGCGTAGCTATTCATGGATGTAGGGATGCTTATCATTAATTTTTCCTGCTGATGGATGGAACAATACACAGGATCATCTCCTTAGTGTTGATTCTTACAGAAGAACCCATTTGCAATGACTTGGAAAACTCTGACCCCAATCCTGAGGTTGAAATCATGTGACAGTGGGGTTGTGGCGAGGCTGGCAGGCAAGAGGGGGTCACTGTTCCCTGGCCACGCCCACATCTACCACAATCGCTAGTTCAACCTTTCAAAGACTGTGGCCCATTCTGAGCCAAAGGCATTCATCGTAACCGTCAATACTGGAAGCTCAGAGGGCTCTAATTTTTCAAGCAGAACAACGATATTAAAATATTGTGTTCAAGGGAACTCTGAAATAACCAGATCCCTCTCGAGCACTAAATAAATGCTTCAGACTGCAGCCCTGGCATTCATGGGGCACAAGGGAGTCATTTATTGCTATGAATATTTAGAGGCAATCTTGATTACCACTTTAATATTAGTGCACTAGTTCCACAGTCTGGAAGATATGCACACCGTGGAATTCAGAGAGGACAAAATTGAATTAACTGTAGCACATCACCGTAAGGAATTAAGGCACTGTAGCACGTCGTGGGATGGCCCCGGCTGGGGACCTGTTTGTCATTAACATAAGTGATGATGATTTTCTTAATAATTTTCCTTCTGGTGGAAAACTGACATTGGCAGACAACCTGTCAAAGCGTGCACTGTGACACATATTCTCTTCAGGTGGATACTGCTTTGGGAAGATATATAACGCAGGTTAGGTCATTTGTGTGCACTGAGATCCTGAACTACTTGTAGCACGGACTCTCCTCGCTGCATTCTGCAGCGTAACAACCCCACCGAGTCCCAGCTCGGGGCTCCCTTCGTCCAGGGCGAGGCACCACCATGGCCTCTCAGCCCCGGTTCTTAATCCCACAGCTGTTGTGATCACCGATCCTTCAATGTGCAGCAAACAGTTTAGACCTTCACATTACATCTTTGTGGCTGTAGCCAGAGCATCTCGAGGCCTCGAGGATCCATCTAAATATCCAGCCTCTGTCTCCTCCCCTGCATCTGAATGCCGTGGGATTGAAGCCGGCATCAGGAATCTGTTCCCGTCTGGAGCTTACTGTTGGGTTGGAAGAAGCGGGTGGCAACAGGATTTAGCAGAAGGCAATCTGGAAAACTGTGCGGTGAAGATTTCTCAGCCTCCACACGACTGAAGTCCAGCTTTTATGTTACCACCCCTCTTCCCATCCATTACAAAGGGGAGATTGGGGCAAATCTGCTCTAGGTTTCCACCAGAATTCCCCAGCGTAGCGATGGTCCTTCTTAAGACTCTTTAATGGTGACCTATTGTGCTTAGAATGAAGCGTGGGTCTGGCGCTGGCCGAGCCTCAGGCCCTCCTCAGGCGCTTTGTGTAGCCTGATGGCCAGCAGTCAGACTGGACACTGCCGCCTCTGAGGGACCCTGACCACCTAAGTGGGGTTGTGTGCCCCCCACCCGGTTCCGTCTCTTCCCAGAGCCCTTCATCATCTGTGCGAACTCACTTGGCTTTATGTTACTTCTCTAGTCTGTCTCCCCCAGGGAAATGGAAGCTTTGCGAGGACAGGGCCTCATCCACGCTGCTGCCCATGCCCAGAGCAGGGCCACTGAGGGACAACTGTGGCGAAGGAGGCAGTTGGGACGCCATGGGAGGTGGCAGAAGGAACACTGGCTGAGGGGAGGAGAGATCCAAGACTGTGAGCTTCAGCTTGGGAGGCATAAGAGGGACCTGCGCACTCTCTCCCTGTCCACGCTGTCCCTGAGCAGGAGGCTGCCGTCCTCCCTGGAACCTTGTCAGGCTCCGGCATCATCTTGGAGGATGATGCCCCTGAGGGACCCAAGTGTCCTCTGTAAGTGGACTTGCTCTGTTCTTCTGAGGAGAGGAGGCAGGACTTGTTCTGAGAGCTGAATCCCTCTCCCTCTGCTTCCTCCCTCCCTTCCTTCATGGTGCTGGGGATGGAACCCAGGGCCTTGCGCATGCCAGGTGAGTGCTCTATCACAGAATGACACCTCAGCCCCAGGGGAGCTGGACCACTTACACTCATGATTGTGACTGGATAAAAATGGCCAATACGCGGGCTCCCGGCATCCTCGGCTCTCAGGGAGGATTTGGGTCCTCCTGCTCACTTCCTTTGGGCCTCAGTGATTAAGAATCCAGATGGGACAGAGAGGCACAGACTGGGGCAGCAGAAGGAGGAAGGGGACTTGTGATAAAATGTGAATCAATATAAAACACAAGGCAAAAAGCAAAGGGCTGGGGAGGAGAGAATTAGAGGTCAGAGCCAGGATGGGGTGGTGTGGAGGAGAGGCGGGGAGGGGGATTCCAAGAAGTCCTGCTCTGCCTCTTAGTGACTCCAACTGCCCCTGGGCTAGGGGACTCGAGGTGTCATGGTGGCACAAGACACTAGCTTGGAGATAGGACCATGTGGTGACACGATGGATGGGGGATAAGACTGTATGGCGACATGATGGCTTGGGGACAGGGCCACATGGTGACAGGTGGCCAGGGTGACAGGACTGTGTGTTGTCATCTTGCTGCTGAAATCAGCCCCTAATCGGGGCCCAATTGACACCAACCCCACCCAGGTGTGGTCCCAGGCCCTCGGGCCTGTGCTGTCCTCTCATGTTGTCACTCATCATCTCTATCAGCAACAAGGAGACTTATCCATCTACGGCCGCCTGCTGACAGCCCAGGAACACTGGGATGTGAGCAAGGAGGCAGGAGGCCACCAGCTAAGATAGGCCTTTCCCTTTGGCCAGGTCCCTATGGGCTCATTAGGACTACTGCCACCCTGGCACCATGGGCCCAGGACGCTGCATACATGATGTGCCAGCTCGTGATGCTGAGTGCCAAGGCCCGGGCACCTGTGGGGAGGAGGCTTGCATGAGGAGCACTCACTGTGTGCAGCGGCCGTGGTTGGGGCCAGAACCCAGACTCACTCGAGCACCCTCAAACCACACCCAACAGCCTGAGGAAAGTGGTCCAGCACCTGACTGACTTCCAGAACCATCAAAGTTAATGGCCGTGGAATGATGCTTCCTCTGACCTTTCCACCTGTGACCACAAAGGAACAGTAATGTTAAGTAACTAAGAACTGTTTCATTTCATCTTGGAAATACAGTGCATTTTCATCAAGAAGGCCAGTCACTGGTAAGGGACTCAGGCTAGAAGTCTGTCCCCAGATGGTGGCCCTGGACCACAGCCTGCAGGTCAGTCACTTATCTTTGCAGGGACCTCAGTTTCTTCCTAGGAACATGGCTATAACAACACTTTTCCTGTACACCCAGAAAAATGGGTGAACTGTCCACATGTTGACACATGGAACCCATAAATATATTACCGATGTGGCAGAAGGGACTGTGAAGGTACGATTAAGGTTAAGGGGACATTATCCTGGAATATTCCATGGGCCCAATGTAATCATGAAGGTCTTTAAAAGCAATGAACTTTCCATTGCTGGGGTCAGAGCATAGGGACCAGAAAAGGACCCGACCCATGTCGTGTACTTTGAAGATGTAGCCAGGGAGCCCCGAGCTCCACCTATAGCCAGCAAGAGAACAGGGAGCAGGCCTTCAGCCACAAAGAACTGAATTCTGCCCACATCTCAAATGAGCAGGAAAGGGATCCTCCCCAGGGCCTACAGCAAAGATGGCAACCTGCCTTCCTTCAATGTGGTGAGATTTGAAGCAGGCAGCCCGCCCTGCCCAGGGGACTTCTGACCCTGAGAACTGGGAGATACTAATGTGTATTGTTTTAACCCACCTAAGCCATGGTAATTTATTTCAGCAACACTCAAAAACTGATGTAATTAGGATGATCACAAGGAGGTTGAAATGGTGAACTGTCTGTCTGGAAAGCCTCCTGCATGATATAATGGAAGCGCTTGCTTATGAACGACATCCAGTCGCCATTGAAACTGAGGCTTTGTAGAGTCACAGTGACAAGACACCGCGTCACTTAGTATATATGGCTATGTACTCAAATTGCACCCCTTCGGTAAAAGCTTTTTTTTGTATTTATATCTAAATGGGCATAATGAGTTAGTTTTTTTTTTTTTTGCGGTACCGGGAATTGAACCCAGAGGCATTCTACCTCTGGGCTACACCCCCAGCCCTATTTTTTATTCTTTATTTTGAAACAGGGTCTCACTAAGTTTCGGAGGGTCTCACTAGGTAGCTGAAGCTGGCTGTGAACCCGGATCCTCCAGTCTCTGCCTCCCAAGTACTGGGATTACAGGCATGTGCTACTACACCCCGCTCTTTGGGGAATTTTTTTTTTTTTGTGGTACCGGGGATTGAACGCAGGGGTGTTCTACCTCCACGCTACGCCCCCGGCCCTATTTTTTATACTTTATTTTGAAACCGGGTCTCACGAAGTTGCGGAGGGCCTCACTAAGTAGAGAGTGAGAGAGAGAAAGAGAGAGAGAGAGAGAGAGAGAGAGAGAGAGAGGGAGAGAGAGCGAGAGAGCTGAGACTGGCCGCGAACCCGGATCCTCCGGTCTCCGCCTCCCAAAGTACTGGGATTACAAGCGTGCGCCACCACGCCCGGCTTTGGGGAATTTTTTAAGGTGACAGATACTTTGAGCAAACCCTGGGAAAATAGTAAAGAGAAATCATTTCCACACAGCCCTTGGAGGGCAACAGGAAGGGAAAGGGGCAATATGTTTGAATCCTGTCCTAACCACCAGCCAGCCACGAGACAGCCTAACCCTGCATAGGAAAGCATCTACCCATGAGGGCTTTGTCTTCCCTGGGTCACCGCAAGATAAAGCCTCACCTGCTGTCTCCTAATGTGAGACCATCATTGCATTATCCACCAAATTGCCTGGTGCATGAGTTAGTTTTCAAAACACATTTTTTAAAAAAGGAATGTTACATGTTTATTAAGAGGGTCTATTTGGAAGCGAGAGAAAAATTGGGTAACAAAAGAGACCTCAGATAAAGGAGTAGAGACTCCGATGGAGTGAGGGAGGGGATTTAGGGAAGGGAAGAGGGTGGATAGAAGTGTAATTAAGGTAATAGTTTAAATAATGCTATGTACATATATGAAATTATCAGTACCAATCTCAATGACGTGTATGGGGAAGGGGAGGGAGTGGGGTGGGATCTGGAGGGAAACACACCTAGTGTTGTGTGTATGTATGTTCCTATCATCCTATACCTCATTATGACGTATAATTACAAGGCACCAATAAAAGTATATATAGTTGCTCTTGAAGTCAGAGAACCAAAAAAAAAGGTCTTTTTTTTGCAGTACTGGGGATTGAACCCAGGGGCGTTCTACCTACGCGCTACACCCCCAGCCCTATTTTTTTATACTTTATTTTTAAACCATGTCTCACGAAGTTGTGGAGGGCCTCACTAGGTAGAGAGAGAGAGAGAGAGACAGGGAGAGAGAGAGAGAGAGAGCTGAGGCTGGCCACAAACCCGGATCCTCCAGTCTCCGCCTCCCAAAGTACTGGGATTACAAGCGTGCACCACCACGCCCGGCTAAAAAGGTCTATTTTTGAGCCAGTCCTGATACAACTACTGATGGCTGAAGGCAAATAGCTTTTCCCTTTCTTCTATATGGGAAGGTGATCTGATGTAATATGCACATGACCAGGATAACAGAAAGGGACAAAAGGTTCTAGAACACCTGTGTAGATAACAGCACAAAATACGTGAATGTACTTCATGTTGATGTGAATTATTTTATAGGAAATAATTTCTATGATTGCTTACTGACATAATCAGGATATTAAATTATTATCAAATAGCACAGAGCATTGCTTCTTGGAATGGCTTGCCTAGCCTTACAAGGCACAGCCAGCCGTAAAATAGCAAGTACTTTGTTTATTAACCGGGAAGCTTGGTTTCCAATTCAAAGTTCATTTATCTAACTAATTCGATGTCTGGAAACATTCATGTTCCATTTTTTTCCCTGCAACACCATCTCCAAACTGTCAGTCAGAGGAAGTTAATGGCTTAAGTTGCTAGTTTGTTTGCACACAAGCTGTCTTCTAGAGAGAATGCCCCCTCCACATGTTGACGAAGGGCCATTTATAAGGCATCACTGTAATCTCTTTCAAATAAACATTAGCAGAATATAATAAGCCCTTTAAAGAGTAATCCTGCTATCGATCACAGCGGCACTGCCAAGTTGCTGTGGACTAAGCGAAACCAAGTACAAACAAGTTTTCTATTACAAACAGAGTTTCAGCTAATTGCAAACTTTTTGTAAACCCACTCTAACTGCACCATAAAAACTCATGCTTTGAGTCTAGGGAAGGCCCTGCAAAGAGAATTCAGGTTTTACAACATTCCGACTAAAATGAAAGTAGGACCATCACCAGTTTTTCCCCTCGCTGGTCTATTGTGCTGTTTCTCAGGGTATTTGAGCTTTGGAATCTGGAGGGTAAAGGAGCCTGAAGAAGAGGAGAGGGGTGCAGGCTGGGCTGGCAGAGGAGCTCCCCTGGAGTTGGGAGAGTAGAGTCTGAAGAAACCTGGTTGTGGGTATAGTCGATGCAGCCCTGGTGCCTGTGAAACTCAAGACAAGCAGGGGAAGGAGGCATCTCCCTAAGTCATCTGGCTGTGTGGCCTCTGGGAGCCGCCACATGGACCCTCCTTTTACTGGGCTGGAACGACTTGGCACTCCTTGAGTATGTGGCTTTCCACCTCCGACCCAGCTCAGTTCTGATCCAAAGTGGTCCTCAGGCAGCATATTTCGCTACATTAAAATTGGGTTCAACTCTTTCCTGTAAAAATATTCATGAATTCCAGTGATACTTATCGGGAACTTTATGGAATTCACCAGCACACGTCACACCTCCCCACAATGCCCCCAAATGCATTCCTCATCTTGTGAACCCCTTCTTTTCCTGATTGCCATCATTGTCCTCTAGGGCCACGCTGGCGCCATCTTCTGAATCACCTTTCTCCTGGCTCCATGGTGAGTGAATGATCAAGTTCTGTGATTCCTTGTCTGGACCCTGCAATTCTTTCTGTCCCTTCCATATGCTCCTCATTCTACCTCTTCTCCTGACCACGCTGTCAACCAGTCCTATACCGAGGCTTCTTGACTTAAGATGGGTGATGGCCCGATAAACCCACAGAAAGTTGAAAGTATCCTAAGTTAAAGATGCATTTAATTCACCTAACCTACGGAATCTCATAACTTAACACAGCACACGGTAGAGTATCGGGTGATGCTCCTTGTGTAGTCTGGCAGCTGCTACTCACCACACCTGCCCAGAGAGGGTGATACCAGGTAATGCTAGCTCAGAAAAAGAGTAAAATAATTCAAAGTACAGTTTCTACTGAATGCATATCACTTCTACATTATCCTAAAATTGAAAACTCCTGTCTTGCCATCATAAGTTGGGAACACTTGTGCACTGTTCCCCAAGTTACTTTCTCAAATGCAGGGCTCAAATAATACTTGTCCCCTTCATCTTGGGTTGGAAGCTTAGATGCCTGAGCATCCCATACACCTCAGTCAGTCTACCCCCCCCCCCAACTCACAGCCCCAGAGCAGGGTGACACACATTTTTCATAAAGGGCCAGATAATAAATGAGTTAAGCTTTGTGAGCCAATATGGGCCCAGTCATGCCTGCTCCACTCTGCCATTGTAACACAAAGCAGCCTTGGACAATGTAAGTAAGCGTGGCTGCGTCCCAATAAAACTTTATTTGTGTACAATGAAATCTGAATTTCCTATAATTCCATGTGACATGAAATACTAATCTTTTTTCAATTTTCCCCCAGGCATTTGAAAAGGCATAAAAAAAGGAAACTTAATCAATCCAAAATCACCTGGTGGGCCTGTAAACACACTGATTGTTGGGCCCACCATAACATTTCTGAGTCAGCAGAACCAGGACAGGGCCTGAGCATTTGCTTTCCTAACAGGTTCCTAGCAGCTGATGCTGCCGCTCTGGGGACTGCATTTTCAGAACTTCTACACTCAGCCATATTTCAAAGGCTGGCAATCCGTGAGGCTCGGCTGACCTGAGCCATGGTGGCTTTGACCCCAAAGCTCGTGCCATCCGTGCTGTGCATCTGATTTAGGTGCTAACACCTTAGAGTCAGGAGACTCTCAGGCAAGTCTGGATGTGCAACTTTTTGGAAAAGTATCACGAAAATGACAACGCTGGGTTTGTGCTTTCAGTTGGTAACAACTGGCTAAAACTAAAGTGACCGCAATTCTCCCAGCTCCACTGCACCCTACTACACCCACACACGGAACCCAATGGGCAAAGGTTACTTATCATCTTATGCCTGGCCCCTTCGCTTGTTTGCAACAGCAGCCTGGCCTCCAGAGGCAGCTGAGTTTGCAATCTGCGGTCTGAAGTCAAACAGCATTGTATGGTATAAGTCAAAATAGCCAGAGGAGAGAATTTTGAATGTTCTCATCAAGAAGAAACGATGAACGCTTGAGATGATGGGTGACCTCATATCTTGAGTTGGTCCTTACTTAATGTGTACCTGTACCAAAAGAGCACACTGTACCCCATGAATATGCACAATTATCTGTCGATTAAAAATAAATTGTTAAACTTTTTAAAAATTATTAAAAGTGAAATAAAAAACACCACCAAGATGATAACATGTATTCCAATATGTGTGGCATGAATGAATGAATGAGCATTGTGTGACTTTCTTCACCTTCTCTTCTACTTCCCCAGAATCCCCCACCCCTGAGGGTGCCTATGATGCTCCTGGGCCTCTGATCCCACTGATGGCTCAGGCAGAAGCCTTCTCTCCATTCTCTGCTCCCTCAGCTGCACTGCCACGTTCTGCCTGGAGCTCAATGCCTTCTGTTCCTGGCGGCACCCTCACTGGGTGACAAGCCCCTGGAGGCCTCAGCCAACTTTGAGGATCCAGCGAGCTGCCTCAGGTCCTGCTTTCTTGTATACATAAAGTATGGATTCCGTGCTTTGGGGCTTAACGCTATCAATGCACTGTCAAATGCTGTTTGCTCATTCTTCACCACAGAGGTACACAGTGGATCCTGAGAGGGTGCTACATATAAGCTGTCTGTCTACCTTGATCGCCAATGTTGATCTTTGCTACAAAGTTCAGAGGCACAAGCTAAGCAAGTAAATAACACTAGCTACTTGGTTATTGGTGTTGTGTTGACAAGTTAGGTAGTCAGGCCCTTAACATAGACAATATTCAGATCAAAGTAGAAAATCCAGTACTGGCTGAGGATGAGCCTGGAATGATCTAATGTGTGTGATTACCAGCTCTTTAATCTATTTTGAGTCTTCCTGGATTGGCCCATTTTAAACTTAAACATAAGAGGGAAATGTAATAGCATGTAAGAGGTCCCCGGGATCTGCAGGACTTCTACCGGGACAATATTGGCTGGCTTGGGGTGTGGTTGATCATTGAAGATCCTAGTCATGGCTATGCCTGTCTTTCCCCCAGGGACAGTGCATGGCTTAACTTTTAGGAGGACAGTCAGGGGTCCTCAGGGCTCCCTCCCTGTCCTTCAGGAATAGGAAAGAGTTGTTCTGTTCCTAAGAATGACCTTACAAAAATGATGCAAAATTAGGCAAATAATCAATTTAACTGGATGATAAAACCGAATAATGTTGAGATGACAAGAAGAAAAATAGAGGATGAGACAAGACAGCCAACAGATGCAGCACACCGGTGTGAATAACATGACCAACAGAACTTCTAGACGGTGAAAACCAAAGTTCCGTTATTGTCTAGAAATAGAATGTCATACAGGGATTCCTGAAAAAATGCCTGCAGAAAACCTTTTTGTCTGTAATGATTTTAAAAAGGATCATTCACAAAAAAAATTTCAGGTGAATTATTAACCAGAAGACACTTTGTATAAAGAAATCACATGTGTGTGCATTGTCCCAAACATAGGGCAAGAAAGAAGATTTTACCTAAAGGTACACTGGAATAAGGAAATCTAAAAACAGTTGTGCAATTGTCAAGTTTACATGAAAGGTAAACTATTAAGTGCCTTATCAATAGAAAATCAAGGCTCAGTGCAATATAAAAGAGGTCAATGAAACCCATTAGTAACTTCCCACCAAACTAGCCTCTGTTCACTAAAGGTCTCCTACTCTGTTCATAACAGTCTCCTCTCTCACCCCAAAGTGAACTAGGATCACACAGACCTGGGGTCAAATCTATGCTCCCTTCGTTACTGCCAGTGCAACTTAGACAGTATTAGCCTCTGTGAGCTCTAGTCTTCTCATCTGGAAATCGTTAATAGACCAGTTGGGAGGATGAAACTACACAGTTTACACCACTCCTCAGACAGGGCCAGCACGCAGGAAGCACTTAATGTGACTGACATCAAGGCCAGGCCACGCTGCTATTTGTACCAGTCATACCTCGGTCTCTTTTGTCCATGCATATTTTTCTGTCCTCCAATCCAGCACCATGCTCCTGTTCTTACATTCTAGTTTCCACTTTGTTGCAAGTCACAACATCTTATCACCAAAACACACATACACGAGTGTTTTATTTCCGGTTTACCTATCGGAATTCGGAAAGAGAATCACTCACAAGCACCTCATCCAAACTGTCAATCACACTTATCTGCATAAGAAAAGAAGGCTTAATAAATCCCTCTTCAGGAAGTCTGGAGGACTTTATCCCTTCACCATAAAAACACGCACACTCTCCTGCCCCCATTCCACTTGCACATTTTTTGGCCCATTTTGGAAGGATGCTGTTTATAAAGAAAACCAAAGTGAAATAAAGCAAAATCATGGGATATGGCGTAGACAGGAGGCCGGCCCGTCGTTCCTTCCCTGGCACTCAAAGCTAAAAGCTAAAAGCAAACCATTGTGAGCTATCAAACAGAGAAATCCACACCCCCGAGGTAAACCATGCATCCACACACCTTCTCTGTTACAACCCAAAGTTGTGGCAGGCGAGGGTCACAATGGGCAGGCACTGGAGAGAACAGCAGGCTCAGAACACCCCTCTGTGGGGACCAACAGCAAAGAGGTGCCAGAAAGCATTTTAAAAACTCAAATGTTCAGTAGGAGGCAGAGACAGAAGGATCCAGAGGTTCAAGGTCAGCAGTGCATGGTAACTTAGTGAGACTCTGTTTCAAAGTAAAAAATAAAATAGGGCTGGGGGGATAGCTTAGAGGTAGAATGCCCTTGGGTTCAATTCCCAGTACACACACACACACACACACACACACACACACGCACGCACACACGCACACACACACACTTGGTGAGTAATTTCCTGTTTCTTATTTTAAAATATTTTTAAATGCAGTTATGAAGAATAGTCATGTAAAATTATCATGCTCCCCCCAAACACACCTTTCATGGGTGCTTAATTATCCCTGTCCCTTCAACTGTTTCCCTATAACCTGGTTACAGACTGGTCACCTTGCTGTGCCTGGAACCAGGTCCAGTGTATTAGGTTCTTCAAATGTAAGCATGCTTAGGATATTTAAGACATGAGCCATCTGATTTGGACTTCATAGAGAACTCCTCTTCTCCCCTTTGGTCTGTACCTTCAAGGTGTATAAGTTCCACCCCGGAGTGCACTGGCTCATGTACTGTGCACCTAAGTTCTTTCTCATCTGAACTGCTATTAGACCAGGTTTCCCCATCCTAGACCTGCCTTGATAGCTTTTTATTGAACTGTGGGTCTTGTCATTTTACCTATTGATTTACCTGATGAGTTTTGACCCATAGGTCCAATGTGCCACACACTTTTAAAGCCACGGTCTTTCCAGCTGACCAGGGCTGTGCCATGTTTATTAAAGTATGAAATGCTAGCATCGGTGTGGTGTCAAGAAATAGACACATTCATGCACAGCAGGCCAAGGTGTGAATTGGTACAGCCTTCCATGAGGTGGTCTGGAAAGAGTTGACCTGTTCCTCAAAACTGTGTGCAGCTTTGATTCAAGTTCCCAGTAATTCATCTACAGGAAATAACTAGGAAAGCGGGCACAGATATAAGCAGCTAAACATACAGCGTAGTTCATAGTAAAATGTCAGAAAACACCTGTATGGCCTCATAGGATACATAGATGACGCAAGAACCATATGATATGATATGATATATGATATGACATGATATATAATATGATATGATATATGATATATGATATGATTAGACAGATTAATCATCAGTGATTAAACTGATGGTCTAAGAATGAAGGAGTTTTGCTCCTGGTAATGACAGTCTGAGTCATTCGAACCCACTGAAAACAACTAGAAAGCCTGAAGGAAATATTTAAAAATTAGATTTGAAAGCAATATACAATTCCCAAAGTAATAAAAACTTGTAGGACCATGGCCCATGTAGACAAGGAGGCCCAAGGTATGGTCCCAGAATTGGGGGTTAACTACCCACCCCAAGCATCTGCATATATTGGAAGAGGCAGTTGACAGGCTTGGAAACCTCAGCAGAACTTTCAACAGACTGACCGGGATAAGGGCACAAAAGCTGGATGTGAGAGCCTGCTAGGAGGTGGTACCGTTACCCCCCCACACTGGGCTTGGGTTGGGATCTCAAAATGATGTTCCCTGGGAGATAGGATAATGAGAAGTTGACCAGCCTTTATAGGTATTAAAAACAACCCAGTCCCTGTTCACAAGGGCTCCAGGTTAGGCACTACCACAATGCCATCCCCAAGTACCTCCAAGTATCCTTAAGCTTGTCATATACAGTGTCTGTCACCCACAAACTAACCAGGCATAAGTGGAAAGCAAGAAGATGAGCCCAAAATGTGGCGGAAACTATAGGCAATCGAAACTGTCTTGGAGGAGAGCCAGTCAGTGGAAACCAGGAATCGAATTTGGAAAGCTTTGCTTAGTATGTTCAAGGACTTGAAAAAAGCCAGAAAAGAATTCATCAGATAACGAAGACCACATGGAAATTCTAAACCTAGAAAGCACAACTCAACGGATAGTTTCAACAGTTACTGAAAGATAGCTGAAGAGAGAAATAGTACAGTGGAAAGCGAATCTGAAGGAGATACAGGGCTGAAGCACAGAGACCAGAGGCTGGGAGATGTAAGAAAGAGTGTCAGAGGTACCAGGGACACTGTGAAAGGAAAATGCTATCAGACACCCAGAAAAGGAGATAAGATAAAACATAACTCATGAATATTTGAAGAGAAAATAACCAAGAATTTTCCAAAAACTGGCTAAAGACAATGAGCCACACATTAAATTCTTTTTTTTTTCTTTTGGTACTGAGGATGGAACCCAGAGGCATTCTACCTCCAAGTTATACCCCAACCTGATTTTATTTCTTATTTGGAAACAGGGTCTCACTAAGTTGCTGAGGCTAGCTTCGAACCTGTGATCCTCCTGTCTCATCCTCCTAAGTACTGGGATTACGAGCGTGCACCACCACGCCCGACTTGAGCTACACATTAAAAAAAAAACCACCATGAATCCAAAGTACTATAAATAAGAGAAAAAGCCATACCTAGAGGAATTATAGTAAAATTGCTGAAAACAGAGACAAAGATAAGAAAGATACAATATCTTCTTAGGAGCAGCCATGATTGGCAAACGACACTTAGAAAACAACGTCCCATACGATGACACTTCAAGAAAATAATTGCCAGCTAGAATTCCATGTCTCGTGAAATAGTCTTCAAAATTGAAGGTGAAACAGACATTTCAGACAAATACAAATCGAGAGGCTTCATCAGCAGCAAATCACATTAAAGAAATACTGACGACTTTTCTGCAGGCAAGGGGAATATTACTTTTGACAGCTGCTTGAGATGCAGCGAGGAATGAAGAGGAAGATTAATCTGTGGGAATCTCTAAATGAATATTAAAGGCACGACCCACGCAGAAAAAAAAAGAAAGGAGGAAAACAGAGCCCAGTGAATGACTTTGCAGCAGTTCAAACCCAGCGCGTGTCCACTTTCAAGGCCTTAATTTCTAGGGCCGTATTTTTCAACCGGAGGAAGATTCCGTGACCCTAGGTCTTGGTGTTCCTGCCCAGAGCTTCGGTTACTGGAGACATAGCCTTGATTGATTCTGATTCCATCATTCTTCATTTTTATTCATGCGTTCAACTAACTTGTTGAACCTCTATTATGAGCCAGGCTCTGTGCAGTGCACTGGGGCCCGAGAGATGAAGGCACCCATTTTACAGGCAATAAGAAAAACTCAGAGAAATGATGCAACTTACTCAAGGTCACCTGGCTTCTGTGTGACAGAGACAAACCCAGGATCTATGCCCTTGCCATGGAATTTTCACTAAACGATCCTGATGCGTAATAACAAATAGCGGACACATGAAAGCTTAGCTAGAATCTATCCATGTTGCTAAGTCTGCCCCTCACCTTTCTTCTCTCAAATCCCTGTATCACTAACACCATCCAGTTATTCATCATCCAGTTATTTCCTATGATTCTCTTCTATTTTTAATGCCTTTGTCAGATAAAAATGTCTTGACTCCATAACTAAAATGTGCAACCTTCCATTTTTTAAGATGCCAGCATGTGATATTCTGCAGTTGGCGGAATCTCAACTTAATTTAATGATGCTGCTCAAGTCACAGCTACCATCTTCTCATCCTGGCCAAGAGCTGGGGTCAGGGTCCAGGCCAGAGCTCTAGTGTAGCCCAAGAGAGGAAAAGGGAGGCTCTGCTTCCCCTGCCTGTGTGACCCCTCCCCTGCTGGGACCTGGTTGTGGTGCCCTAGTGATAGACAGGGTAGAAGGCCAATATGGGGACCATCAGTGGAGCCCTTTCTGCAAGACCAGTCTTCTTGCTTCCCATTACCAAATGGCATCCCTCCCGATCCAAGCTCCGGAAGCTACTTCTGCATACATCTGCATTCTGATTTAACAACTTGGAGGGGAAAATTATTTCTACATAGCAGCAATCAATCACATGTCTATGCGTAATGTATGGTCAGGGTACATTTTTAAAAGATGGAAATACTGCTTCAACATTTCTGCTATTAGCATAAAAGGCCAGTTTTATTTACTGCAGAAAAAGTATTAACACAGGACCTCTTGGTTTTTTATTAAATAGGAAACACAAAAAGCTGATCTTTCTGGAGAATAAAATTCTACACAGAAAAATTAAAATAACCTTCAAAACCCTGATGTAAGTTTGCACAGGTTGAGTTTTTGACCCTTTTCACACATCCACAGATTAGTGCTGCTCCTGGGAAACCCTGCTAGAGCACTCCATGAGACTCTACTAGAGCCTACAAAACTGTATTATGACAAAAAAGACCATCAGCACAGGGGGCCCAAACATGCCTGTCGTCAACATGTCTTTTTAGTGTAATCCACTAAAGTAAAAGCAAGTATTTTAAACATGCCACTGTTCCAATAGATAGGCTGCACTCAGTTGTTTCGACCTGGGACAATTTTGCTCTCCCTCCCCCCCAGGTGTGGCAATGTCTGGGACACTTTTTGGTTGTCACAACAGGGTAAGGGTGGCATGTAGAGGTTGGGGACAGGGATGCTGCTAAACATCCTACAAAGCACAGGACAGCAACCCTTCCCCGCCCCCAGCAAAGAATGACACCATCCACAACATTAACAGTACCCCAGTGGAGAAACCCTGGCTTGAATTTTCCTTCTTAAAGAGTTGCATTTAACCAGATGGTGTATAACTCAGTAAGTACTCTCAACCCACTGGCTTTCACAGCTCCCATGCTTGCTCTTTTATTTATATATGCAAACAGATGTATTGTGTACTTTCGAAGACCACCTTTGAATGAGGGAAACCGTGCCAAAGTCTAACTACATTCAACCCGTGTCAATGTGAAAGTAGCTTCATTCAGCCGTAGAAATGACTGTATGCTGGGGATAAGTAAATGTGCATTTAATCTGGGAAGGTTTACCAAAAGAAGCATGTCTTCGGGTCTCATTTAGAGGAATAGTAGGGGATGCTGGTGGGAGGGAAGGGGAATCTTGATGCTCTGGGTCAACTGTGCAGAAACTTGGGAGGTAGGCAAAAGGAACGAGGCTATGGGGAGGACAGTTGTCCACAGAGCTGGATCAGCGGGTTTCTGGAGGATGGCGGTGTGTTTATATGAGGTCAAGTCTCGTAGGGTGTAACCAGCTGGCAAGAAACTTCGAAGACAATCATCAAAGGTTATATTTAATCCTAAGCAATGAAAAGGCAGGGAACATTATGAGTCCACTGAGAAATATTCAGAAGACAAAAACCACACGGGTCCTCTCTCCTCTCATCCAAGTTGCAGACATCGCCCCGCGCAAACGCTCTTCTGCCATCCCTCATTTGAGGCACAGTTCATACGCTGCCTCCTTAAATCATAGTTTGTACTCCGTGCCTGGGGTCTAATCACTTAATCTTTTCCAAATTTGAGGAACATAGATGGGTAGCCTGTGTCATGGCCACGGGACAGCTTGAGCCACTTAAGAAAAATCTCAAGTCCAAAGAGCGTACACAGACATCCCGGCCCTATCTAACATTTCCACGTTCTCTGGAGGAGGTGCAATCCGTGGTGTGCTCTCCAGAGGGATTCGCGGGGTCATCCAATTGTGATGCTCACATCAAACAATCATTTGGCTCAGTCCTCCCATTGTTCTTCAGCTTCTACCCCCCAACGCCTGCACGTTGATCCCCCCAAACTCTTCCCTCTGCTTCCCCAAGTGTGCTCCTTTTCTTTGCCAAACTCTGCAAGCTGAACCCCCAGCCCCCAGACCATCGTTTGCAAGATGGGGCTCAGATCAGGCCCTTCCAGACTTGCTCTCGTGATCACAGATGCACTTCTGGGTCCATGTTCCTTCTGTGCGTGATCTCAAGGGGTTTGGGGCGAAAGTGGAAAGTCAGCATAATTTTTTAGGAAATAATTGGCCTTTTATGATATTATGAGCATGATAAACGAGTTTCGGCAAGAACAGAAATTAATATGAGAAGAAAAAGCAAAGAGAGATGGAAAGAATTCACCCCTCGCCTGAGGACACTGAGACAATGAGTCAGGGTCTGAGATACAGATGGCTGAAAGGGAAAAGGGGTGTTAGGCGTTTGCCAGGATCCCTAGAAACCTAAAAGCACAGTTGCTTCCTGTCTAAAGCCAGTTTGCAATCAGTTGATTTTGAAAAGGAAACCAGGAGCGGTGAGGACAGTCCATTATGCTAAGTTATAAATCAGGGCTGAAAATGACATTCAGAAAGAAAAAGGGCTTGAAAATAGGCTATGCTTGCCATGACTCAAGAATGGGTCTTTGCAGAGTAATAAATGCCTGGACTGTGTGCACGTATGTGTCTTGATCCAGTCACACCCTCGTTGCCTTCGATTTCTGCTAGTCCAACACAAAGACAGGGATGCCGGAAGTGGCTTTACAGCCGGGCAAAGGACGAGGAGGCATGGCTTTGGGACAGGCTGGACATTAAGGATAGAAGAATATGAACTAAGGTTGGGACACAATGGGAAGCTGGGTACCTGGGAGGGCACTGACGCCCCTAGGGGGAATGAGAGAGAGAGAGAGGGAGAGAGAAAAGATGGGGGGCTGATTCTTGATATTTGATGTGCTCATCATTTTCACAAATGTGAAATGAATGGTTCTTTTTTTTTTTTGCGGTACCGGGGATTGAACGCAGGGGCGTTCTACCTCCGCGCTACGCCCCCGGCCCTATTTTTTATACTTTATTTTGAAACCGGGTCTCACGAAGTTGTGGAGGGCCTCACTAA